>BMAO01020442.1:0-93209 GCA_019973975.1 Trichonephila clavata
TCGGTATGCTTGTTCAGTTACGTATTGCTTTATCTGCCGGCGCAAAACGGCAGTGGATGGCTCAGATGCTGTAAAATGGCTCGGCAGACCCGGGTCATCTAAAGCCTTAAACTTATTTATCTCTGCCAATACTATTCTTAAGTCCTGTTTAACGTCTTGGTATACCTCCAAACAATTTATTATTATAAATTCTCAAACTTTCAATATTGGCGACCCGGTGATTTTCAATCATAATTTCATCCCCATCATACCATAACATTGCATTGAATGCAATAATAAATAATTTGTTGCTGAAATTACCAATACCGGCTATATTCTTACAAATTATCGAGCAAGCACACAGTAATAATCTAATTAAGAATGTTGAAGTCATTATGCAGGCATGAAGGTAGGATATATTAGCCTGGATAGCAACTACAGGACCTGGCAGTTCACGATAACCTATACAAGCTCAATTTCAACTCCATATCATAAATTATTCTTTAACTTCTAAGGTAAATAAGACTCACGATACCTGTACTCTTGTAGAATCCCTCTGTATTAAAGCCTTAGACGTAATCTTTATTCATACAGTTCAGTCTTCAGGTGATCCTCTCTTAGAATCTTCAAACGGTACTTTTATAAACTTAGATTTACACTTCAATGATTCGTCCTCACTCACCAACTAACTCTCAAAACTCGCGAATAGCAAGATTTATATAATACTTAATTTGCATAATCACGTTTCTTACCTTCGGTGAAAGTAGGTTAGTAAAATGTTTCTGAAAAGTCCCAAAAGGTTAGTAATAGACGTATAGATCCGTCTAGATTATCAAATGCATTACACTTTGAATAAATTTATAAGTATATAAGAACAGTGTACACATGTGTATTTTATTATTTATTATACCAGAATGAACTTTTTCTCTTGCCTCCTTTAAGTAAATTCATATATGCATATATTTTAATTAGTCTTTTATTTTTTACTTTTCGATATGCTTGCGTCCCCCTTGTAGAGTTATCCCATCTAGTAGGGGCATGCCTGACTTAAAGCATGCTAACCTCAGCAAAAAGAACGGTCTGGAAGAGCGCAATTATATTATCAAACAATATAATTTAAATTGCTTATTTTTCTCACTGCTTCAATTTGATGCAGTCTGAAGTTATTGTGTAAAGAAAAATATGCAAGTTATATAACAATAGTTGTTTCAAATTTATAGCAAATATATTTTTTAGTATAGCATGGTCAGAGAAAATTTGGGCCCCTTTTTAATTAGTTGTGTATTGTGAAAAGATCCAACAATATAGACTCATATTAAAATAGGTTCTCATAAATAAACTAGTAGTGTAAGTCAGTGGTTCTCAAACATTGATAAGCCGTGGTAGCCACAGAGCTCAGATAATAGATATTATTATTGTATCTTAGTTCGAGCATATACCTCTGAAAACCCGGCCGTAGAGTGATGCATGTTAAATACGTCGAGGCTCAAACGTCCTCTAGTTGGTGTGGTGTGGTGTGGAAGTTAGGGGCAGGGGTTGCAAGCTCAGGTGTCATTCTCGTACTTGACCATGGTTCAAAATTACGAGGTCCGTCGCCAATGACGTAGCTTGATATCTAAGAGGGCCTACTTAAAAGTAAAAATAATAAGTAGGCCCGAGCGGTTGAATATCAGAATGAAATATATGAATAATGAATATTTTAAATATACAAAGCTAAAATTTTTATTTACTACCTTCTCTTTCTTGGGACTGTTTGCGCTTAAACTTTCTCACTGATTTCCTTTTTAATCCATAATTTTAGTTTTATAATACATCCAATACAATTCGTATGCGTGTACTGATGTTAAAAAGGAGGAGAAATGTAATACTACACTACAAAATTTCGTTGGGGAATTCCTAGCTATTTATTTGTTTATTCGTGAGGATCCAGCACTCATCTACAGAATAGAGCTACAAAATGAATCACCAGATAGACAATAAATGACGCCAAAAACATGCATTAACAAAAAAATACATTACAATATTATTATAATTATTTAAAAAAAAAACAGCTGTTCAAAAGAGCAGAGGAGGAAGGACAACACTATATCAGTGTATTGCAGATACGGCTAAGATTGCGAAACATTGACACGGGATTCTAGTTTATTAGGAATCATATTGTTATTAAAAAAAGAATGTAGCTATTGCTTCTTGTGTAGATTTTTTAAGATGTAATAATAAGTATGGTAAGATTTTTCCAGGAACTTGAGGTTTACTTTCAAGTAACAGTTTATGAAAAAAATTAAAAGATTGAGAATAACATAAAATCTTCTCTTTTCAATAATATCGTAAAGTTCGCTTGCTTGGTAGTAAGAGTCCGAGGGCGCCCCTGAGCTTAAGGGCCCCGGTGCACGGCACCGCCTAGCCAATTGGTAGCTACGCCACTGTCCGTCGGCAAAAGACCTGGAGGCAAATCCCTCCTCCTCCTCCTTCTAACTTTTTATCGCTGAGGACCAGTCAACGTTCAATAATTTTACCACAGTCTTCTGAGAGGGGGACGTTGATTGCTTGTGTTTTAAATTACTTTGATTTGATAATTTTAATATAATTTTATTTAAATATGCCTTCAGAATAAATACTACACCAAAAAAATTAATATAAAGTGATTTAACATGAAATATAAAGTGATTTGCATGGAAAGTGGTACAAACCCGTGAGAAATACATCACAGTAAGTTAAATAGAAACAATTTAATGTTCTGGGCGGCCCTGAAAAATTTGATTTATAGACCGGCACCGGTCCGCAACCTGACGAGGGTTATAAGTCATTCAAGTTGAATTTTAGAAGGAAAGAGTAAAGCAAACACCTTTTATTTAAGTGTCTTGATTCCCCAGTGAACAATAGACCCAATGGTGCTTTAAAATATTCTTTCATACAGAACTTTGTGAAATGCAACACACGTATCAAGATAAGACTATCATGCTAGCTTTGGTTCTTAGAAGTGGTGTAAGAAATATAAGATAAAAATCTCTGAGACAGTCAGTGCATTCCATTTTCCTTTTCATAATTAGAGACCATTCTTTTCTTTCTATTTCAGAGTCAGTGAAGATAAATAACAATATATGCCTTTTGGCAGGCAGTTTTATTTTCTCTGCCTCACCAAGTCGTTCTTATTTATGTTACTTTATAAATATTATTCCTTATCAAAAATTTGCGTTTCAAACTTATACATTTCCAATCAGTTGATATAATTGCCTACCACTTTGGAATCAGTGAAGCTTCTTTGCTAAAAAAGGAATGCATTTTAAGCGTTTAAAAATGTATTTTGATGCACCTATTCCTCGTTACAAAGTGGGTTCTTTAGAAAACCATTAATAAATCAGAAATTGTACTTTTTAATAGGTAAAACCCTCTATAAATAATAAATAAAAAGAATATGCATAATACAATCATTTATTTCATCGTAAAATAAAACTAATTTGTAATTGTATTATTATCCATTGAAGGCCGTTTTTCAATGGTGTCTTCTAGCCATATCATAAATGGTTTTTCATATTTTTGCGCTTTCTCATCTATTGTGGTCACAGCCTAGTGGTTACGGACTCGTGTCCGGCGTGTCAGAGTTCAGAGCCCTAATTAGATTAAGTCACCATATGGGAGGCTGATGCATATAAATGTAAAGGACCAAAGTCCTCCCCGTTGGTGGGGCGTGAAATTTAGGAGAAAAGGTTGCTACAGCTAAGGTGGCGTCCTTATCACCTGACCATATTCAAATTACATGGTCATGTAATCCTCGTGTGAATAGGGTGACGTTAATATTCTGACTGTCACCACCATCTATTTGAAAAGCTGTGTTCATACACGTTGAAGATCTAGATTCTACTCTTTTTTTAACGAAGTCTTCATTTTTAATTTATGTCCTTTTTGTAACTTCATTCATAAAATAAAATTAAACAACAATTGTTACCTTTTCTGCAATTTACGGAATCAAATTCCCGACCCAGATTTTCAATGTGGCTGTTGATTGGTATTTTTACCATTGCAGGCCTAGTAGATCCCCGGCAGCTGTCATCGCCTTATAGCGTGGCACCATATGAGCTTCAATTGCTGCAATGAAAATTAATTGTGACGCTCAGTTTCTTCCCCAGAGCTAGGCACCTGAGCTTCGACGATGCTAACTTGTTCTGGGGTTGGTTTTGCTGTGATAGCACCAGCCGACAGTGCTCACGAAATATTTTACATGCTGCATAATAATACATGTTCTGGATGTCTGTCGGTTACTGCCATATATGAAAATCCCCGACGAACGGTGGTCGATGCAACCTCCGGGCGGCCTAAAGTTCAGCATAGTAATATACCACCAGCTGGCCTCCTAAATATAACTGTATTCTTATTTACCATCTTTTTGGCATCTTAAGACTTCTAGAACCTTTATAAAAGCATAAAAGTGTTACAAAAACTATAATTGTTTTTCGGTAATTAGTATATAAATATGATGTTTTTAAAAATTCTGAATTGAAAAACACACACACTAATGTGCATCTTTCTGCTTCTAAAAATTTTCTGCATTAAATCCGTAAAGAGAAATTTTGATTATACATATAATGCGAGGATACCAAAAATTTAAATAAGCATAAATAGAATTCAGAATAGAATGGAATTGAAATAAAAGTAGTACTATTACCAAGTGAACAGAATTAAAAATATATTGCAGATTTTTTCTAAATCCCTCATTTTTTAAAAAAACCTGAATATGAAATTATAGTATTGTATAATCAACAAAGATTGATATAATAAATTATAGTAAATATACAATTATAATATGAACGAAATGTAGATTAAAGTATTAATCTAAATTTGATTGCAAATTGTAATAATCCTTTTGTTGTTGTTTTGTTTTGAAGGAGAAGATTGTACGGAATTCGTGGTGAGTTTCTAATGAACAAATGCAGTTTTCTTTACGCTTTTAAGTTCTTGCATGCAACGGATCTTGAACTCAATTTTACCCATTTTAAAAGTTACATTAATTCGAAATTTTACACTTGTCAGGACCGATGACAATACAATAATTCAAAGGTACAATTCCATTGTTCTTATCAGAATCGTCAGGAATAACGATAATCAGATTGTGACAATTCATATACTCTTTAAATTTAGCAGCTTTATTGCATATACCATTTCAATTGTAGCTCTAATTCCGTATACCATTCAGATTTAGCAGCGAAGAATAGTGTAACCTAAAGCGAGTGTTTTATTTAGCTAATTATATGCCAGTATAAAATACACTTAAGGTTAATAGAAATAAAACAAAACAAAAGTGTTCTGTATGTGAATGTGGAGGGTGGGTGTGTGTGCCAATTTATTATAATATAAACATTTTCTGAAAATGAAAAAGAGCTCGTGCATGGCAGAAAAATTATATTCTAACTGTAAATATTGTTTTATTTTATAAAGCAATACCGTTTAGAAATACAGATAACAGTATAGAAATGCATTTAAAAGGTGATAATACGATTGACGCTTAATATTACCATGTTTTGATATCCTTTCTTCTAATGTATCTCTATTAATTGGAGTTTATATGATTTTAAAACAAGTGCTGACTTTCCGATGAGCTAGAGACTTGAAATTTGGATCATATCATAAAGTGAATGATAATGCATGAAAATGGGAACCAAAAGAAAACAGGCAAAACAACAAAATTAGGAATTTATACTTTTAGTCATTATAAAACATAGTACATTAAAATTTTTAAATTTGAATGTTTCTTACTATTACATTTATTGTAGCCTTTCTAAAGACAGAATCAAAACAATGACTGAAGGCTCATCAAATTTATGACAGAAGAGATAAATACACTTCAGACCCTTCAGTCAATATACATTAGAATCGAATATATTCTAAGCTTCAAATATCAAACTCAAGGATAGGGTCAACAATAAATAAAAGGATGGCTTAAAAACTAAATAAGCTTTGATTATGGATTGAACTAAAAATGAAAATAATGTAGTTTTGAAACAACTAAGAACACATAGATAATTCTAAAAGTAAAATTATTTTAATATAAGATAAAATGTGAAGAAAATCAGTGTTCATTGGAGTAGAAGTGTAGAGGGCTTTGTACTACATTTTTACACTATCAGCATTCAGAATAGAGATTAAAGACTATATCAATTTATATCATTTACTAGGTACTTAATCACATTAATTTTCGTTAATCATTTATTCTTATATTAAGAAGAATTTTTAACTTTTTAGTTCGATTTAGTATAAAGCGTGTTTAGTTTTAGTGCGAAATGATACACATCAAGTGAAAAGATCGAAGAAACGACACAACAGAGTAGAAAGTACTTTTAATTTCTTGTTCAAAGCCTCCCATTATAGAGAAAAACAACATATTCAGCCGCTCTTTCATATAGAGAGAACCAGGTCCCCACTACCTGAACCTCAATTGTCCGAGAAATCGACCATTATGATAGCAAAGGCTTGATGGTATGGGCAGGCATCATTAGATGGCCACTTTACACCTCTAGAATCTTCACCCAGAAGATACTGTGACATATGAGGCTTAGGAATGAGGTCTTGGCACCAATGCTTACTTTTTCACGGGTGCAGTTGATCCTGACTTTGTTTTAATGGATGACAAAGCGGGGGAATAGAGCTAATCTGGTAGATGAATTTCTGGAAAGTGAGGATAATCAGGTGGATTATATCTCCAGATCTCATCCGTGTAAGTGCATGTCACCAGGCCTTTGGGGAGGAACGTTTACAACTCTCAAACCCCCCTCCGAACCATCCAAGGCCTGAAAACAGAGTTGTTGAACAAGTGGGATTAATTGCAACAGGAACTCGTAAATTCCCTTATTTCCGTTATAAAATCATGGCCTTTAAACTGAAAAGAGTCCTGGCCTAATTAATCATTGTTAAAGTATAGAGCACTTCTTTGGGCATGAGTGAATGGGAAATTTGCCTGGTTGTAACAGAGAAAAAGCGAACAAATGCGTAATTCCTCCTCCCAGAACGTCATACTGATGAAGAGACAATGACGTGAGAAAAGTGGTGGTGGTAGGGGAGTACAAGTGACTTGCATCATCGGGAAAGTTGGATGATTGCTAAGGGGTATGGAATGGGCATCTTGATGTTTGGACCTCTAAAGCGCCTAAGAGTGTGATGATAAGTGGGTACGGTACTCGTAACGAACTCTCGCATGGCGTATTTTTGTAATTACCTTCTAATAAGCAATGCCATTTTCAACAGATAAACGCACCCAAAATATTACCATTATGGCTCTTCCGTGCAGGAGTGTCACCAGGGCATTGTCAACATATGTCATAACATTCGCCAAAATCGCTACGGATGGCGTCTTGTAAACAAACACAGTGACTGATGCTGTGAATGCTGTGAGAGATTAGGTAAGTTTATATTATTAATTTTATTTCCATTAGGCTAAATTAGTCTTGTCCGAGTGCCTAGAACAAATGTAAAAGAGGAAAAGAGTTCGTGAAAAGGAAAAAGAAAACTAACATAGGAGTCAGTGAAAATCTAACGAATGGCTCTTGCAGCTTTTATCATCTTTATCCTATAAGGTTTGATGCACTGCCCATCAAGATGGCTGCCATCATTGGATCTTGATTCAAAGCCGATTATCTTAACTGGAGACTTTAACGTTAATTTTGTAATAACGTTTGTTAATCATATAAAGGAAAAGCGACTCACTCACTGACTGACTGACGTGATTGACGACTGACTGACTGACTGACTAATCACAAATCTGGACCTATTCAATCTGGAAGCAGGAAATTTATTAGACATGTTCCTTTGATGAAGTAGACATCAGCTAAGAAAGGATTTTCCGAATTCCGAAACATGAGGAGGCAGTTGCAGGTTAAATGCTTTAATAATAATTGTTTCCATGTTTAAACTGCTTGATATACAATCCAAAATTGGGTAAAAGCGGATTCACTTCAAGTAAAGATCCACTATACAAATAGGATTCTTTAATTATTATCAAGTGGCGTTGCAGGGGCAGAAAGTGGCGTTATAGATAATTATTTCCATTTTAAACTATTTGACGCACTATCTTTAAATTTGATTTTATAGATTCCTTTCATTAGAATAATGATGTTGATTACAAAACGGGTTTAGCAAGAAACAAATTCTAAAGTATTGACATTACATGAAGGGAATAAAGAACAATGATAAATATCTGGTACACTAAACTTCTTACTATAGCGAAGAATTGATGAGTAGTTTCTAACTCAGATAAATATCCGCTACAAAATGGTTTTGGGAAATTGACACAAGGGTATTGCAAGGGCAGAGGGTTTAAGGGCGTTATAAATTCTATTTTTAAGTTATTAGTACAGTCTTATAAACTTAAATACATAGATTCCTCCTCATACAGGGTAGTCACTAAATATGGTTTCAAACAAATGAAATTGCCCTTTAAGGAAGTGGACTTAAGGGCGTTATAAATAAGTATTTTCATTTTAAACTATTAGACACTTTACAGTCTTTATTTGATAAAGAGATTTCTTTCATGATGAGATCATCTATAGAAGGTTTTATGAAAACAGACCTCTAAGTGGCGTTGCAGGGGAATAAGTGGCTGAGATAAATGTTTTCGTTTTAAACTATTTGACCTGCCTGCTTGAAAATTGGTAAAGATGCTTCTTTCATGGAGTAAATATCTGCACTTTACAAAACAGGTTTGGAGAAAATTGGCCCCAAGGGGTGTTGCAGGGAGTTAAGGAGCAGATATAAATAATTATTTTTAAACTATTAGACTCACAGTCTTGTGAGATTTGATTGTGAATTCCTCATGGATAAGTACACTGCAAAATGTGTTTTGTGAAAATCAAGGCCTAGAGTGGTGTGCAGAGTTCAGGGAGTTATTGATAATTTTTACCGCACAATTATTGGACACTGATCTTCAGGTACGATAAGCAGATTCCTTTCATAGAGTGCATTCCCTACAAATGGGTTTTGTGAGAATATTAGCCAGAAGTGGCATTGCGGGGGCTCAAGTGGCTGAACAAGTATCCCCATTTTAATTGTTGAACGTGATCTTGAAATTTGATAAACAGATTCCTTTCCTAATAAGTAAAGAACCTGCTTCAAATATGGTTTCATGAATATCATTTCCACCAAGTTTAATTTCGGAGATTAAGGCACATAATCAATCTGTCTTCCATTTCATGTTATCTTGGGAAATTGGTAGGCATGTTCCTTTCATGAAATGATTCCTCTAACAAAAGAGTAAAATGAAAATTGACCCTGAATGTTTTGAGAGGTCAAGAGGAATAGAAACAAATTCCTGTCACACCTGAGTATTTAAATATTATATGCAAATTTTTAAGCATGTTTTTGTTGAATAAGGGATCACTAGAATAAATTTTACAACAATCAGTTCTAGGGGTTGCAGGGGTTACTGGTGTATTGACAAAAATTAGGCTACAAGAATATAATGGTAGTTTGCATTTTCTTTTGTTGAATTGAAATCATAGGAAACGTAATTTTGAAAACAGCTCTCAACTTGGGATTACGGGGATATTTATACATTAACTTTGCTTTTTCTATTGGAATTGAACTTGAAATTTGGCTTGCATTCAATTTGGGTAGATCACAAAATTGGTTTTACTTGAGGAATCACACTTAGTTTTGAGTTGAAAGAACAAGCATCATTCTAATAGCTTCAATTTTGATTTTAGAAAATACAAATTAGATGAGTTCTCTTTTTATCTTATGGTAATGATTACAATTATAAGTGTATTTTCAAATTCAATCAGATTCTTAAGTATGCTAGGATGAATCAATAATTTTATTCATATATGAAACAGTAAAATTTATAAATCGTATGAAAATACTGAGGCAATGGGTAACAACTAATGTCATATATTCTGCAAATGCTGTTTCGTACCTTCTGACTTCGATGAGTGTTATGAACGATCAGGCTTGTGTATTATATGTTGAATTATTATTATTATTTCTTTTTTGCATTATATCGGCCATATATACATACCAAATTTCATTAAAATCTGTCCAGTAGTTCTACAGATAATCGACAGAATGTAAAAATTCTCTTAATTTTGTAGTTTAAAACAAGATGATATGGAAGGAAATACGAGCTTGTAGAATTAAGTTTTAATCAAACAAAAAAATATAGATTATTCGTAGTCCTTTCCCAAGGTGTAAGTATAGAATCTTATCCATGATTAGCTGCACATGAAACTAAATTAAAATTGATTTTGTTAGGTTCTTTGATATAAAAACTGCATTTTTATTCAGTGATTAAGAGGAAATTGCGAACGTTTTTCTCTCACCTGGTTGTGAGATATAAATTGGAGATGGACAAAGTTTGTAAACTGAAAAGGAGTCGTAGAAACTGTTATATGCAAATAAAATAAGTAATAATTGTCTTAATCAAATTAGGAAAATTTGGATGAAAACAATTAGCTCCTGATAACTATGTGTCTATTAAAACTGATAGTCAAATGTTACTAACATATTGTATGTTTGTAAATAGTTAAGCTAGTTTTAATTATTGTCAAATCGTCAAGATATTACACCATTAAAAATGGTTTTGAAATTAGCGAGAACAAAATTAATAAGTTTCTAGGCTTCGAAAGGGAAAACATAAGATTGATGTTAGTTAATCACACAAGTATTTATATGTATATACGTAAGGAATTTCCCATGAACAGCACTATGAGGCGCTGGCAGCACAGAAGCCATAGCAAGCTAGAGCAATTTTTCCCTAAAGGATACGACGGCAAACCCAGGCATCTCTCAGCAAAGTCAAATAACATACTCCCAAAAACAACCGGGATCACTGGCCGTGCAGGGACCAAGTGGCTGATGCTGGAAGTTGATCACGTGAAGGATGACATCCATCATCAGATGCCATACACCATTGAACAAGTGAATGGCAATAATTATTAAGTAAGACTGAGAAACTATTGTTGAATACGAGAAGAAGTAATCGAAACATGTCAATAATATATCTGTATAGTAGTGAGTAGCATAATTGTCCATTAAACATTAAATATAAGTTAAAAGCCGGTAGTTCATTGTGGGCCCTAGAACTCCGTATCATAACAACACCACATAATGGATGCCTGCTTGCCTGGATGCCACATAATGTGCCTGGATATGAACTGTGGACTATCAGGATGATATCGCGATGTAGTTTAAAGGACATTAAATTAGTGCTGTGAAAAACATTCAGGACTTTCGCAAACTCGAACGTTGTTCAGACTCTGACTGTGCTTTTAGTTGATAATCAGTGATCCTTTCCTGATTGATACAACAACAACAAAAAGGTAAAGATACCTTTTATACTCTTCTATTATGATTAAAATATCGTATCATAAATGTACAGAAAAGGACTTGATAAATGTGCTCAATGAAATTCGAAACAATTCCTCAAAAGTAAAATTTTCGAGCTAAAAACTAAATTGGAAATTCAAAACTGTTTAAAGATGACCCAGAATTTGTAATGAATCTGATAAATTTGTCCGTGAGGATAGACAATCAAAGCCAAACCATAGCCACAAATAACTAATTCACAGCTAGAGCTAGAAAAATTGAGACTGCAGCAGATAGAAAGAAACTAATTCTAGAGGCTGAAAAATTAAACTGCAACAGATAGAAGAAACTGAATTCACAATAGGCTTCGAAAAATTCAGCACAACAGATATGGACAGAGGAGATTGAACACAAAGCCAGAAAACTGAAAGAATGCTACTTACAGAAAAGTTTGGAAACTAATTATTTAAATTTAATTAAAGTATAAAACGATACAAATCCCAGCAAAACCTGTAAGTGCAGTCTTTTTCAATCGATAGAACAGGCATTCAAAATTAAAATGTTCCAGATGACTTAAAATCAAATCCTAGATTGTCTTTATGAAGGCACATAACATTTTACTATACGTAAGATGACGAAATCAAAATTATGAGTTAGTCAAATCATTAGTTTTTAGAGAATTCCAACCCACTGCTCAGAATGCTTGCCAATTTTAAAAATGAAAACAAACAGATGAAACTCATGTACTCGTTTAAGTGCTATGTTCAATATTACCTAAAAATTAAGACGTTAATGATTTTAAATCTATTTGACAATGGTCTGATGATAAAATCTTAATTACTATGAATCAGAAGCAAATCACATATTAAAATTTTGCAGGCAGTTCGCTGACTGTGCCAGATGAGCTAGGAAAAACGCGATATATTTTATTTCGAAAAACAGATCCACTGCATGAATCATGAACCATAACAATGTCTAGAAGTAGAAACGATAATGATACATTAAAACAACGCGAACATAGTAAATATAATTATTTCAGAGACAGTTCCCAAAACATAATAAAGTACAAAACCTAGAAAAATAATCTCGTGTTATGTGTGTGGAGGCCGCATTTGCTAGAGTGTGCGAAAAACGGCAAGTCAGAAAATAAAGATAAGTATGGGCATACCATAAACCAAATTAAAACTATTTCTAATCAAAATGACTTTTGTTTAATGAATTACAGTATGTGAACGTAATTGTTGATTATGTCCATTGTACTTTGGATAGTGGAGCCAACTCAGTTATCATAAATAAAAATACGTTTCAGCGAAAAGTGCAATTTCAAATCACCTAACCGGTTGTTTTGGCGAACGGAGGATTGCAAATGTTCAAATTTACAATCTCACATTGTTGAAAGGGGGACACAAACCATCCCATGGCAGTGTGCAGATCGAGGCAGAAATAGTAGTATCCTTAAGAGTTTATGATTCTCCAAAAGTGGATCAGAGCAAGGTCAAATGTTAAAATATGCAATCGGTATGTTTAAGGATAGTGAATAGTAGAACAACAGGTGTTGAGATGTTTAGTTAATTCTGAGGAAGGATTATGGATAAGTCTAATTTTATTTTGCTAAAGTATGTCTGGGCATACGAGAATGTTCATATGATTTATCGCATATCTCGAAATAGTAGATTAAAGGTAATTTGCTAATAAACATACAAACAGATTAAACGAAATCTCTAACTTTGAAAATGAAAATAATTTGTCAGATGAAAACCATTTGTCAAAGGTCGCGTAAACTATCTTCTTGAAAAGCGCAGGAGTTGAAAACAAATAGAGCTGTAGTTGCTGAGAATGATTAAAGAAAGTTGTTCAGATTTTTCGTCTCCTATTGTGGTGTGTAAGAAGAAAGATGGAACGATGCGTTTGTGTATCGATTATAGAAAGCTAAATAAAAAAATAATCAGGGACAGATATCCACTTCCTGTAATTGAAGAGGTATTAGGTAAATTAGGGAACGGTGGAGTAATTTCGACGCTAGATTTAAAGAATGTATTTTTTCATGTAGATGTTGATGAAACAAGTAGTAAATATACCGCGTATGTAACAGAAACAGGTCAATACGAATTTTTAAAAGTGCCATTCGGTTTATCTATTAGCAGTAACTATTTCCAAAGATACATTAATTACGTGTTTAGAGATTTATTAAGAGAAGGTACTTTAATTATTTATTTAGATGATATAATAATTCCGGCAATAGATGAAAAAGAAGCTTATGAAAAATTAACTCGTGAGTTAGAAATCGCTTCCAAATACGGCCTTGAATTAATCTAAAAAATGTCAGTTCTTGCAAAGGAAAATTAATTTTTAGGGCATATAATTCAGAACGGTACAATTCAACCTTCATCGGAAAAGACAGTAGCAGTCTGTAACTTTCCAGAACCTAAAAATGCGAAAGATGTTCAAAGTTTTCTTGGATTGACAGGGTATTTCAGAAAATATATTCTTCATACGCTATAATAGCCAGACCCCTTAGTGATTTATTGCGAGGAACAAAACCTTTGAATTTAATCATGAACAAAAAATAGCTTTTCAAAATCTAAAGAACGCGTTATCAATGAACCTGTATTACATCTTTTCAAGGAAGGTGCGAAGTTAGAGCTGCATACAGATGCAAGTAAACTTGGTTTAGGTGCTGTGCTTTTACAACAAGGTGAAGATGGAAATTTCTATCCAATCCATTATATGAGCAAAAAGACTTCCATTCAAGAAGAGAAATTGTGCAGTTATGAACTAGAAGTACTGGCGGTTGTCGAGGCTGTGAGAAAATTTCGAACCTATCTTCTGGGAAGAAAATTCCTAATTCGAACGGATTGTGCAGCATTTGCGAAAACTCTAGACAAGAAAGAGTTGACACCAAAGATTGCTAGATGGTCGATTTTTCTACAAGAATTTGATTACGAGGTAGTCCATCATCCTGCAAAACAAATGCAACACGTAGATGCGTTGAGCAGACATCCCATTATGCTAGTGACTAGTGATGAATTGACACACAAGATTGTGAACGCTCAGGAAACTGATGAGTATATTAGAACCATTAAGCAGCTGTTGCATGAAGGCAAAACTACTGAATTCACCATAAAGAATAATATTTTATTTAAACTTAGTGAAGATCACGAACTGTTGGTTGTGCCAGAAATGATGCAAGTAGATGTGGTGAAGAATGCTCATTCGTTTGGACATTTTGCTGTGGCAAAGACAGAAGACTTGGTGAAAAGAGACTATTATTTTCCGAATATGAGGAAGTGTATAGAAAACGTACTAAAAAACTGTGTAGAATGCATATTGGTCAATAAGAAGAGAGGAAAAGGAGAAGGTTTTTTACACCCTATTCCAAAAGAAGATCTGCCGCTGTCAACATATCACGTAGACTTCATTGGACCATTGCCAACGACCAACAAAAATTATAATCACATATTCACTGTGATTGATGCATTCACAAAATTTACTTGGTTATACCCAACCAAAAGTACAACAGCTCAAGAAGCCATTGAAAGACTAAAGTTGCAACAAAAAACTTTTGGGAATCCTTCACGTATAATTAATGACAAAGGAGGAGCATTTAGATCGAAGGAATTCGAAGACTACTGTGCTGAGGAGAAGATTAGTAATATTCAAATAACTACGGGAGTACCAAGAGGGAACGGACAAGTTGAAAGAATCCATGGAGTGCTGATTCCAGTATTGACGAAGATGTCCATTCAAGACCCGACTAAGTGGTTCAAGCATGTCGATTCACTACAACGTGTATTGAACAGTGTACCTTCACGCAGTACAAAATATTCGCCATTTGAATTACTAATAGGAATCAAGATGAAGAAACCTGAAGACGTCATGATAAGAAATTTGCTTGAAGAAGAGAGTCAAAATCAACTATGTCAGCATCGTGTAAACCTTAGAAGAGAAGCAAAGCAAAACATTTTGAAGATACAAGAGGAAAACAGGAGAACTTACAATCGAAAGCGGAAAAAAGCTCACCAGTATAAGCAAGGAGAGTTGGTAGCAATCATGAGGACTCAGTTTGGAAACAAATTGAAACTGCGACCAAAGTATTTTGGACCCTACCAAGTGACTAGAGTAAAACTCCATGACCGATATGATGTTGCTAAAATTGGAGACCATGAGGGGCCAAATGTAACGTCCGCATCAGCAGACCAGATGAAGCCTTGGTCTAAGCATTAATGAAGAAGAACGAACTTGTATAAGATATTTGTGTAAGTGTATACTAATCTATGTTCTTTTTTTTGTGTTTTTTTTTAGTTTGTATATTTCAGATCCTTAGTGCGTGAGCAGTGAGGACACTGCCTGTAGGATGCCCGAGAAGTTGTGGGAATTTCCACATAGACGGCACTATAGAGGGCGCTGGCGACGCGAGCCAGCAGCGAGCGAACTGACTAGAGAGGGATGAGCGAGCGAGCGGTCTCGACGAGGAGGTCAGAGCCAACGCTGCTAAGAAAAAAGGAAAGCAACCGGGATCTAACTGGCCGTGTAGGGACCAAGTGGCCCAATGCTGGAAGGACAGTCACGTGAAGGTGACACATCCATCATCTGAATGCCATACACCGATGTGAACCGTGGTGTGATAATTGTTAAGTGAAGAGACTCTGAGAAACTATTGTTGAATACGAGAAGAAGTAATCGAAACGCTGTCAATAATATATCTGTATAGTAGTGAGTAGCACTGTAATTGTCCACATTAAACGTTAGTATTAGTTAAAAACAGTGTAGTTCATTGTGAATACCCCTAGAACTCCGTGTCATAACACCACATGCATACATAAAAAATCCTTATTGGTTTAACAGAGCGCTGCATGTATTAAAACTCCATGAACTTATTGCCATTACTATGTATCAAGAGAATTAATTGAGAAATTTTTATATAACTTGCAGATCGAACTTGTAATATTTGTCACAGTTTAATCAAATTTTGCTTAAAGAGTATTAAGATTTTCGATGGGTATAAATGATAAAAGTTATTTTATGACAAGAAATTTGGTACTCTAAATGCTAGTTGGGGAAATACTGAAAAGGAAAAACTATTTTCTTATGGTGTAGTTTTACAAGATAATTCATAAACATTATGTATTAATGTAAGTTGAAGTAATTAATTGTAAGTTAGTCTATTAACATGTGAAACAGAGTTATTTTCTATTTTTGAAATCTGTAAGAGCATTATTTGGACTAAAAATTTGTCAACTGAATTAAAATGTAACTAATTTATAAAAGATGCTGTAACTTAAAATTCAACAGTCAAGCAGCGATTTAGAGGATTAAGGGCACCAATTATTTCAAATAAATCATTGCATAGGAATTTACGTTTATGGAAAGAGTTAGTGGAAGACAATGTAGTTACATTCAAACAAAATTTCCAGTAGATTTTTTTACATTCTTACGAAAGCAATGAAAGAAAGAGAAGTTAAAAATATATATGTTCTACGCTAAAGGTTCCATTAATCTTATAATTTTGTGTAAATGTGCCCATTGTGTATATGTTCCTAATAATTACACTCATTGCCATAAAAATTTGCATACCAAGAAATTTTTGTGGGATTGTAACGAAACTTAGCATGAAGGTACATGTCGGGTAGATATGCAAATGATTAGAAATGCAGCGATATTACGCATTGCGTAATGCAACTAGAGGGCGCTGAACTTTGTGCTGCTTGGAGTATGTAACAGGTAAGCAGAGCTTGTTTGAGTGTACTTAATCTTTTGCAAAGGAAACGCTGAGGTAGACATGCTGTTATGCCACCATCGAAGATAATATGAGCAGCTGCCAGAGCTCGAGAGAGGAAGAATTATCAGGATGATAGAAGCTGGGTGGTCAGGTCAGTGTGTAGCTCGTCAAGTAGGCCATTCTGATTTGACTGTAAGGAGGTATTGGGACCAGTGAACAGATTAGACGTCATTTTCACGGAGACCAGGCTCAAGACTCCCTCAACATACCAGTCGTCCAGAAGACCGTCACATCATACGACACGCACACGTAGAGCCAACGGCCTCATTGGCCGATGTCCAGATACAGGTAGTACCTTCACTACGGGCTCCTGTGTCTACCCGAAAAAAAAACAAAGTGCCTAGCTGTAGGACATCTGATATCGCGGCACCCATTATGTGTGCTGCCAATTGCTCTCACCCACGAAGCCTCCATTTGAAGTGGTGTCGCGCACGACGAGATTGGACTGCAACGGAATGTAACCAGGTCGTCTTCAGCGATAAATCTAAATTCAATTTGGAGACCCCATGGTGAATGCCTCAATCCTGCCCTTGCTTTATGGTTACACTCCACTCTCACAGCTGGTGTGATGGTATGGGGTGTCATTGCTAACGATACACTGCCATCCCTAATATTGATTCAAGGCACAATGACCGCCCAGCGGTATTTCTATGACATCCTTAAGCCACATGTGTTGCCACTCATGGTAAGGCTCACAGGAGTCATTTTTCAACAAGTCAATGCTCAGCCATACACAGCAAGGATGTCACAAGACTGCCTCGGCCTCATTATCACACTTCCCTGGCCTGCTCGATCCCCAGATTTGTCACCAATCAGGCATATCTGGGATCATTTGGGATGGTAAGTAGGACAGCTTGCTAGTTTGGTCGAAATACAGGTACGTTTACAGCAACTCTGGAGTGAGTGAGTGAATATTAACGTCGCTCTGATTAGCAACTCGAGGGCTTTTGGCGACGGTCCGACAGCTACTGTGGAACGAGATGTCTTGGGACATCATACGAAACTTGCATGTCTCAATGCCCGCTCGTATCTCATCGTACATTCGCACTAGAGGGGTCCAACAGAGTACTAAAATTTCCGTTAATTTGTACTTTTTTCGACAATAAATGATCCTTTTTCTTTAATTTTCTAATCATTTACTTATATCAAAGTAGTAATACTGACATATGTAAAATTTCGTTTCATTTTGACGACTTGTTCTTGGTGCGCAAATTTCTATGGCAATGAATGTAGAATTGTCGAAAAAATGTATCACAAGCAGGAGGGATGTGCTGGTTTGGAGTGAGATAACTGTTTTTCTAGGCAAAAGAAAAGTTGTGTGATTAAGCGATTTTTTCCGTACTTAACTGCGAAACCCCACCCTACCGGGTTTCTTGTCTATTGGCCTACAGTTCGAAATTCCCAATTTTTCGGAAAATATGTCCATTAATAAAATTGGACTATTAAATTTATTTGAACCAGGATCTTATTGAGGCCGAATTGAAAATGAGACAAGGCCTCCACCAAAAGCTTCAGGCCCATGCCTTGAAAAGGTCCCTGGTGTAATCGGTTTTGAAACTAATCATCATAACATAGCATTTGTACTCGGATTTGATTAGAAATTTAAAGCTAGTGACAATCACAAACATATTCAAAAATCTAGTGAATATTTTTAACAATAGCTTTATTCAAGTAAAGTCAAAAAGTCCACACACAAAAGAATCACAAAATAGATGTACATATTTCATAAAGGGAAAATTGTTTGAACAAAAAGGTTAGAGCCAAAGCGTGAATAAAATTTTGAGAAATGACGGCTGATTAGTTCCGCTTATTATTTCTTATTTTGGAGCATGGTGGATCCCAAATGGGAGCCTGCTACTTGATGAGATGCAGCAGCAACGTGGTAAGCGATGAAAGGCATTTCGTTCTCTGAGCTGGTATCTCTCTTATAACGATTACTGTACCGGCTACTTTGTTGGCTAACTAGGCTGCAAGCTTCGTTAGATAAATTGATAGCTGGACCACTGAGGTTTCTTCGGAACGTTGCGGCTTCTTGTCCACAGACATCTCGTATATTATCTTCAACACATCTGTTACCAGTGTCAGCATGCCTAAAAATGAATAATAGATTAAATACAGTTTATTTAAAGTGTTTATTATAGGAGTAAAAAGTTCATTTATGACATGCACATGTAATGGGAATTAGGCCTAAATTCAAAGTCTAAATAAAATAGAAAAAAGGAGATGTAAAAATTAATTTAGAAACAGTTAATGCGGTTGAATTTTGTAACAAGGGACTATCTACGAGGTTTAACGTGTCTCGAAATCTGGTTTTCTGTCATGCCAAATTGGCACATTAAGCAGGAGCAACACCTCAATACAAGTGAACGCCTCAATACAAGTGAACGCCTCAATACAAGTGAACGCTCATCAAGTGAACCTCAATACAAGTGAACGCCTCAATACAAGTGAACGCCTCAATACAGTGAACGCCTCAATAAATAATCAATACAATGAACGCCTCAATACAAGTGAACGCCTCAATACAAGAAACGCCTCAATACAAGCGAACGCCTCAATACAAGCGAACGCCTCAATACAAGTGAACGCCTCAATACAAGCGAACGCCTCATACAAGTGAACGCCTCAATACAAGTGAACGCCTCAATACAAGTGAACGCCTCAATACAAGTGAATGCCTCAATACAAGTGAACGCCTCAATACAAGCGAACACAACCGAATATATAAATAGTCAGCGAGATAGAGGATTGTAAAGAAATAGTAGATAATTTTGGACGATGTTGCCATATTGATTCGTGTCAAAGTCACACAGTCGCATCAAATTTTGCAAATCAAGATTACGGCAGGTTTTGAATCATTAATGTCGAGGGCTTGCAGATGGTTCAGATAAGCAAAAAAATTTTATTCATACCATCTGACTTCTCTTATCTGCATATTGTGTAATTCATTTCTAGTGTTTATCTCGAAGTAAATTGTTCACATTTCCAGCTTGCAATTATTTCAAGTTGACTGAATAACTTCTTTACCCTTACTGTGATTGGTCCCCCCCTGGGGGTCCTCATATTGAGCGAGATCCTACCTCAACCAACATAAGAAGATAGTACCGTAAGTGTTACATAATTAGCAACTTTAGCTTACAGCTCACAAATAGAGTTGAGATACTAAACATTTTAATGAAGCTAATTTTAAAAATGTTATTAAGTACTGAAAAGTTGAAATTTAATGAAAATTCTAGGACTTGATATAAGAAAGTATGAGGCACTGGAAACAAAACGAAAAGAAAATTAAGACACATCAATAATTATAAGGAAGCATATTTCTAAGTATTAACTGAAAATCAAAATATGTTATGAACATTATTAAAGTGTGTTCCAATAAACAATATTTGCACTGGCGCTTTGCGTTTTCGTGGTTTTTTTCAACTTGAAAATATATAGATATAAAGAACAAAAAAACTCTTGATTTTTAATATATTTTTACTGTGTTTCGCAGGAAACCTATCTTTAAAATCAATAATGTTACTATTAAAGTAGTCAACTCTATTAAATATTATTGACAACCTTATTATTGACAACCGGCTCTCTTGGCTCCCTCATATTGACTTTTTAAAAGAGAGAATTTATAAATTGTCTCTTCAGTTTAATAGAATTTTGTTTTCGAGTTCTAACTTTAAAAATTTTGAATTGTGGTATTTTACTGTGATTGAACCCATCATTATTTATGGTGCGGGGATTTCGGGTGACTCGCTCACTTCTCGTCATATCCAAAAACTTAACGCTATTCAAAGAATTTACTTTTTAAAAATCACGAGGGGTTTTAGGACCTCACCCACCAACGCCTTACAAATCATTTCTGGTGCTCCCCCAATTCACCTTTCTGTTAATAAAGCTTTTCTTAAATACCAAATCTGGAAACTTCGAAACCCTGGATTTAATAATATTATTGATCGTCATTCCATTGAAAATTTTATTTCTCTCCACTCTGTGAAAGCTCATAATAGAATTATTCTTTTTAATCAAATACAGGGGCCTAACGAGTGGGAGGTGTACACCGACGGATCTAAAATTGGAACTGAGACCGGGTTTGCGGTGTGCATTTTTTATCGAGGGTCCCTTTTTGGAACCTATTCTTTTAAATTAAAAACCTACAATACTGTTTTAAAGGCGGAATTGTCTGCAATTGGCTTCTCCGTCCTATGGGCGGTTGCTAAAAATGTTAAAATTAATATTTACACTGATAGTTTATCTTCCATTCTTTTCCTTAAAAGTTCTAACAATAAATCTGCCTATCTTAATTTAATTAAGAATAAACTCTCTATGTACCGCAACTTTTATAATATTTTCTGGGTTAAGGCTCATAATAATAATTTTTTTAATGATATTGCAGATCATTTTGCTAAAGTCGCTACTATTAATGGTGTTGAGGTGAGTGTCCCCGCCCCTCGCTCTTATGTCATCAAAATCCTTCAAAACAAATTAATTGAGGACTGGGAGAGTTGGTGGTCAAACTCTGATACTGGCTTAAGAGTCAAATCCTTCTGTCCCAAACCCAGTTTAGATATTAATCCCCATTCCAGTTACGTTACCCAATTCTTAACAAACCATGGCCCATTTGTTTCTTATTTGCATCGTTTCAAATTAGAAGCTACACCCAATTGTCTTTGTGGTTCTGTGGGGGACGCTGACTATTATGTTTTCGCCTGTCCTCTGACTAAAGATTTCCATTTGGTCTCTCCATCTCAAAATGCTAAAAAAGCCTGGTTCCAATCTATCGTTAAAAATCCTTCCATTCATTCTAAACTAAAATCATGTATTAAATTGCCTCTACAGTCCGGGATCAGATTCCTTATGGGGGTTTGGTCGGTACTTTTTTGTGGTCACACACAAGCGGTTTTTTCCCCCCTCCTCTTCCACAAACGTTTCCTGCCTTTTTTTTTCTCACCCTCTTTTTTTTTCTCTTATCTCTAAACCCGATTTATATTTCACAATTTTTAGCAGCTTCCTGGTTTAACTCTTGGTTTACAATATTAGTATACTTTCAGGTTAATTTCCTGTTTTTTATATTTTTGTTTTATTTTATTAATTTTTGTAGCAAAAAATGATATCTCCAATAAAATCCAATAATCTATCTCCCCCCCCTTTTCTCTCTTTATTTATTTATTTATTTTTAACTGCTGCTATCTTCTTTTGTTTCTTAAAAAAAATGGGGGAGATCTGGAAAAAAAAAGTAATCCTCCTTTTGATGAATCATTTCCTTTTTCTGAAAACTGAAGAACCAAATGGCGGGAAAATATCAACAGGAAGTGGTGTGTCATCAACTGAAAATTTGATTCCAAAGAAACTATTTTTTTTAATGTAATTATTTATGCTTCCTGTTTTCTGTCTTTTTTTTTGTCTTTATGGTGCATTTGTTTTGTATATTTTTATTATTTCTTTTGTATTTGTAAAAAAGTTGGAATTGTTTAAAATGTTAACTTTGATTTTTTTTTTTTTTACAATAAAAACTGGACGTGAGGGTGGTTGTCTCCCGAGGGATCGGTTGTAGCTCTAAACCCTCTTCGGGTGAGCTCGTCATCATCATCTCTTTCTCTCTCATAATTCATTTATACAATTATAGAATTGTATAGCAATTTTTTTCGCTGAACAAATTCCTTAATTATTTCATGCGAAAGACAGATCTAATCCATTGGTTAACCATGTTTGGTCAAGATGCAATACGAACATACTAATATGTTTACGTATCAAAGTTCTACATATGTATATATGTGATCTAAAACTATATCTTAAAATTAATAGTTTGCTTGGGCTTTTCTGTTTAAACGTTCATCCGTATTTATAACTTATAGCCCATATCTTTTGTAAGCAGAAAAAATATAATATATATAGTTGTTTTTAAAATAATCTCTGCATCAAAATGCGAAACGCTAAATTTTATTATCTTGAAAATAAAATTTTAGTGTATACTTTTTAGAACCTTGTATTGTAGTATGCATTTTGGATGCATACGTATTATACCGTCGATTAATTTCGTCAAACGAAATGACGTCACCAAATACTGTTTATGCTCTCAAATGTGGTGGAAAACCTTTCCACACATGTTCGAACATAATAATAACAAAAGGCAGCATTTGGCAACATTTTTTTAATTGGGCATGTCTTTTTCTTTGGCGAAATTGGTTGACGGTATTATACGTACGTACCTACAGTTAATACATTATTATATCTTCAGTTTAATAATGTTTCAGTTAATACATTATTATATCTATAGCAGTTATTTATTTCAATTGATACTCACTTGCAAGCAATCGCCAGAACTTTGTCTTCATAATTAGCTTGACCTGGGTAGCCGAGCGCACGAATTTCTCTGAGCGTGGGTCCTATGCACTGGCTGTTTCCAGCGGCTGCTCTCATGAAGACACAATATTGGTGTTTTTGAAACACTAAAAAAATTAGAAGCAATTTTTTTAACAGATTGCAATGCATTTTATTAAAATGATATTTAGCCTATTGGTAAAATACTTTATTTTTTATTATAATTTTTATAATTTATATATATATTTTTTTTGTTATAAAATAGCACAATTTTATGTGTTTAATTTTAACTTTTTTCAATTCCCCAGAAACTTCTCAAATAGGGTTCAATCGTTTTAGTACAATACACTTGCCTCCGAAAGTCTGCGTACAGACGATTATCTTTCTTATTCATGCAAAGATCGCTTATTAAATGGAGTCTTTCTGTATCAATACTATTTTTTATTGATTCCTTTAACGTCGAAAATTTAAACATAGTGTAAGCAACAATCACCTCATTATTTCAAAATATTACAAATATTTAAAACTTGAGAACGACACAAATCGCGTGCGCGTCAAAAGTCTGCGTACACTGGAAAAAACCTTTACAATAATGGATTATACATAATATTTTTTAAGCTGTTCCGTTCTTTCTATAACTATCTCAACATATTTAGAAGGGATTCAACCAGTTTAGTTTTCTTTTCTGTAGTTATTTTGTTCCATCTTCTACTATAAGAGATTTGAGCACTTCTTTGGATGTTATACCACTCTCCTTGATTATTGATTGGAGTAAATCCCACAGATGCTGTATTGTGCTTAAGTCTGGGGACTAGGATGGCTTACAGAATTGGTTTGGGACATGGCAGAACAGCCATGGCTCTTCAAAATTTTAGCCATTTAATTGATTCTTCTGTCCTGCGAAAAATAAAAATCATCACTCACCGTAAGTTTCTCGGCATATGTCATGATATTTTACTTCAATAAGTTCAAGTAATCAATTTTGAACATTGTTTAATTCAATAAATTCCAGCTTACCAACCCAAAGGCTTCCTATGCATTCCCAAACATTGTGCCTCCTCCTCCATGTTGTTAGTCGAAAAAAGAATTTTCTTTCTTAAAATCTATGCAGGAGTTTTTGCGGGCATATTTGGTCCTTTTTGATGCCAAAATACAAAAATTATTTTCAATTGAATATATTACATGTTCCCAATAATTATGTGTCCTATTTAGATGTTTTTTTTGGCAAAGGACATTCTCTTAGCTCTGTTTACTCGAGAGATGAATGGCTTCTAGAGAGCAGCTTGCCCATTATAGTCATCCATTTTCAATTATTTTCGAATTGAGGTTAAATTCACACTTTTTGCAATATCCTTGCAACACTTTTAGTTATTTGTGAAGCTTATATAGTCTTCGATGTATTTAAATAGAGCGTATTACAAAGCAAGATTCTCAAGGTGACACTGCAGACGGGTGGCCGGATCTTGGCTTGGACGTTAAATTTTTAGTTGAATTGCAGTTTATGAACATTTTTTGAATCAATGAATGTCTCCTCTATTAACAGTTTCAGCAATTGCTTTAAAAATTTCCCCTTTTTCTGAAGATGATTTGGAATCACACAAGCTTTTAAATTTCAAACCCTAAAAACACGATTTAGTGGAATTATTATGCAATAAAAGGTTTTTAAAAGCTCTATTTTGTAAGTGTAATCAGACTTTTGGCGCGGGTGGTTGGTGATTATTCTTGTTTTTTCATGTTAAGGGGAATTTTGCTGCTGTTATTTGAATAAGGAAATTTCGAAGAATCCCTGGCAGGTATGTTGATTCTCTGAAGCAAGATTTTAATAGTAATTATAGCATAAACACGTAAGATGATTGCCTGTATGCAGACTTTCGGAGGCAAGTGTACAAGATAAACGGTTTGAAGTAAGAAATTGTAGTGCGACGTTAACTCTCCCTCTCACTCAACTGATTGTATCAAGTCCCACATCTAAAATTATAAGTAATGAAATATATACATAAAAAATCATACATTTCACATAAATTAAGACACTGAAAAAAATGTTGAGAAAAGGTGCTTGCAGAAGATTACACTTACTGGCATTCATTGAGGTTCCCGGGGTACAAGTTTCAGAGTAAATCCTTATAACCTCCTTTACTGTGTTGGTATTTTCCACACCACAGCTTCGTGCCGCTGACTTCAGGCATTGATCCAGTTCAGAGTGAGCACTATAAAAATATTTCAATTAAAAATGTTAAAATAATTGTCATTTTTACCGGATAGTTTTCTAATATGCATCATCACATTTTCAAGCAAAAAGAACGCTTGTTATCTAAAATAGATTTTCAAAATTTAACACCGCTTTTGAGCATTTGTAATACAGATTTAAAATTGAAAAAGAAATAAAAAAATATAAAAGTAACCTTACATATAGTACATTGAAATTATAATATTAATTCAAATCAAAAAGCTACTTCAAATTGATAAGTTAAGATTGATCTTTTGCTTGGATGTAAGTATCCAAAATGTACATTTTAGTTGAGATTATATTAGAGAGAGAGGAGGCTGTGGAGTGAGAGAGAGAGGAGGTTCTAATTATTATATGATTTTCCGTACAATGCCGCAAGACTTTCAAAATTGCAAGATATACAACAAAAATCGAAAAAAGAAGTTCTTCAGAAACATTTTAATCTTACTTGATCGCAACTGCGCTCATTTTTTAAGCATTAAAAACTTCACTTGTTTAAGTCTGTACAAAATATAGCAAAAGTTACAGAACTCTAAATATCAAAAAATGATAAAGTGCAAGAAAAAACCGGAATAAGAAGTTAAAGCGTGTATTTCATTTTCAATTTGAAGAAAAATTTATTTCTTAATGTTTTATCCTAAGTAATGGTAGCATTATATACGTTCATTTATGATTAGTAACAACGCTATTCAATTTACTTCTTTTGAGAGGGAATTTTTTTAAAAATCTTAATGCAGCTTGTCATGCGCATTTTATAATATTTAATAATACTAACAATATTAAAACATGTATTCTTAAGTTATACATAACACCTCTAAAACCATAAAAAAATAAGAATAATTAAATGCCATTACAAACAAATTATATTATCACAACATATTTAAATATTTGGAATATTGAAACTCTTAAATCCAGGATTTTACCTAATTATTTTCCGTAATTTAATGATATATTTAAATTTACAATCCGAATTCGTACAGTATTAAGGACCCGTACATTAAACAATGAATTTTTGCTTTTATGTACAGTATGATGTCAAAAAATATGAAAGTTATATGCATTCCATTTTGATTTCCGATTTAATGACACGTAAAACGTTTGTACATCAAAAATATTTATGAAAAGAAAGATTTCAGCAGTAATACTTGTACTTTAACCATGAAGACTTGTTGATTGGAAATTGTGTGTAAGCTGTTATTGATTCACAAGGACAAGTTGCACGATATTAAATCATTTTCAATTAAGTTTTGCAAATTTTTAATTTTTTTATGGGTACTTTCTAATTATACCCATCGATCACACACAACTTCATCAAACCACGAAATGTTGCCAAATGGCGCGATATGCCACCAATAATGGAAAACTGCTCCCACGCATGTTCAAACACAATGATAATAACAATGGCAGCATTTGGTGATGTTTTTTGAATTGACAAAATTAGCGGGTGGTGTATAATTCAAAAGTACCCGTTGATGTGCATATATACTTTTGTTATATATTTTTTTCAGTAGCTGAACTGAAAAGAGTTTGAAATGCTTTTTTCTAATCCTAAATATAATGCAAAAGCATTTTGTCTTTCAACATAAAATATAATGAAACTTTTCCGTTTTTATAATTGCATTTGAAGAACAATTTTTGAGAACTCACTGCATAGAAAACTTTTAGCCCAATTGTATCATCACTCCACATTAAAAACATCATCATCAAAATTAAAAATGTTCTAAATTATTTAAGAATTATGCTAATCGTTAATTAAGAAGATAAAAATCTAGAACCATTTTAAAAATCAGATTTTAAATTAAACTTACCTGCAGATAGGGTTTCTGTAATAACGTAGAGCCAACGTAGTGAAACACTGAGCAAACTTGCTATGCATGCATTTCATGTCACATGAAATGACCCCCAAAAATCCTGAAATTAGATTTGAAATACATTAGATGACTTCTTTGAGACGAGTAACTTGTACAATAAATTGGCTGAAAATGAACACTAAAAAATAGTGGTAAATCAAACAATTGCAAATATGCCGCCCATCCGGTATAGTGGTTAGTAATGCTGACTGCTGTGCCGTTGGGCTTGGGTTCGAATGCCAGAGAAGGTATGGATGTTTATAAATGTATAGTGCCTTCGTAGCATGGAGGTACTCTAAATAGCCATCAAGCCGCAAGTCCTCTCATGAGGTTGGTGGGAGGCCCCTGACCATCCCTAGGATATTCTCCCTCTAAATGGGGGATAAATCGAGATAAATAGCACTATCACCTATATTGTGCTCAAAGCTACGTGCTAACGATAGGCGTAAATGTAGCCCTTTGCCGCGATGAGTTTCGCGGGCCTTGATCTGATGTTACTATCTATCAGGCGGCATAAGTAACAACAACAATACAACTGCCAATATTGTGAAGGTTTTGAAAATGGGTTCATTTATCATGGCACATAAATTAAACATCATTTGAATTTTATGAGTAAGTAATGTATAACCTCTGGTGTGAAAAAATGGATTGTTCAATTTTTATTGGAAAATAAAGTATGTCTCCTTCTGATTCTAATGTAGCTTAAATTTTTATTCTTACTAAATTAGAAGTAATTAAACAATTCATACCACGGTGATAGCATCCATTATTTAAAGATAATGTTGGCTCGGTGGCTTAGTTAGTTAGGCGCTTGCCTGTACGTCCAATTTGCATGTTCGGCCCAAGTCAATGGATTTTCATGATGCAAAAATTGACAGCGTCTCTGTTGTGTGATCAATGCGGCGTGTTAACGATCCCTAGAGTGCATGTTTGGCTTGAGTTCTCTCGCCAGATTAAATTTCTAGTATAATTTTGCATCGTCAGAACTTAGGTGATTCCCGGAGAACACACAGGGGGGGGGCCTACTGGTTTCCCCAATTAAAAAAAAGGTTGAAAAAAATCTGAAGTGACAAATAAAATGTAATTGCAAGTGTTCTAAAAGCCTTACTTGTTACCAAATATATAAGTGAAGATAAACTCTTTCTAGTTCCGAACAAAAAAGCTGGAGTTGCGTAATGTGCTCTAGATAACTCATGTCTAGCGCAGGGATCGGCAACTTATGGCACGCGGTGCAATTTATAGTCGCACTCTATACCTTAATACAAATGCGTCAATTTTTGAATAAAGTTGATAATTTTGAAATGGAGATTATTGAAATACACCTTCTCACAATTTTGTAAAGAAAAATTGACGGAATATTTAAAATATCAGGAAAATAACTCTCACGATGAATAGACATCTATTTTAGGTTGTTGGGTGTCATTTCTGGAGAGATTTAATTGTTTGAAGAAAACACTATACATGTTCTCTGCTTTCAGCTTTTGGTTTTACATATTTATATGAACAAATCTATTCTCATACGCATGAAAAGTATTTTGAGTCTGCAAATAAGTTGTTTAACAACTTCTTTACGGACTCTGTAACGTTTGAGACAAATAAAGGTAGCGGGATATTGGCTAATTTAAATGTTAAGTTTAATTGCGTCAAACTATTATTTACAAATTTACATTGAAGTTATTAACTTAATAATTAGATTATATTAGAGTTCCAAATTCTGTTGTTTTGTGAAGGAGGGGTCTTTTGGCGTCACTTCTCAGCGAAGTTTTCACTGCGTCTCAGTTCCCTCTCTCGGCCCTCTTTAGGGTTCGGGGGTGACAGCGGTCGGCGTCTTTAGCATCCAGTTACACCCGGTCGTGGGTGGAGTGGATTTCTTATGGTGTCAAAGGTTGCCCGGGCGATCCAAGACAAAACCGTGCAATATTTTTAAGAGTGCAGGTGTCCTTACGCGTGTGGTGATCAATTCTACTAAGAAGCCGATTCAGCTGTGTGGCGGGAACCGTCACAACTCCATCGAACATTCAGATTTGTGCAAAATATTAAAGTCACAAATTATACCCCTAATATTGCGATATAAAATAGAGGTGAAAGGACAAAAGGTTCGCATTAAATATTTACTTATTTGGCAAATACTTATATTTTGTGTCATTTTTTTTTATTTCTTATTTTAATATTAAAGTTTAAAAGATACATAATAACAAAGTATACATACAATTTTAATTTTTTGCTTATGTTGAAGGAATAGTTATATTTCATGCTTATTTTTATGTTAATATAAATACCTTTAAATAATGTATAATTATTAGAAATAATAAGACTCCAGATGTGTATTTTTGACCTTTGTTCACTAACTCTGCCTGCATTGCCGCGGGAATCGAATTACTTCAAATATTCCCTACTGTGTGGCACCCTGGATCTTATTGGTAGATTGGTTTGGCGCACCACAGCTACCAGGTTGCCAACCCCTGATCTGCCGAGTCACTTCAGTGAGAAAAACATTTCTTTGTACATTAAAAATTCAACTCCCTTTTAATTGCTTACAGGAGTATATCAATGTCACGTAAATAAACTCATGCCTAATGCCGTAGAAAATAAATCTGCATTTTTCAAATTTTACGAGGTAGAATTCAAAAGTTCCCCTACTGAGTCAGTAACGTGAAAAATTTTTGCAGCAGAAGAATTGTGATAACATTTCTGTGTGTCACTGCATTTTCCCTCTTTTCTAAAAAAGTTTGTCAGAAATCACATGATCGGTGGCTTGCCACGGCATCGTATTTTGTAAGTAGATACATTTATTGGCCGGCGATTGAAAGGAATTGCGTTTGTTGAGTAGAGAATAATACCAAATTTTGTGTTGACTTGGAAAAGAGTGCTACGGAATCTAACAAAATGTTGAAGCATGTTTAAGGCAAGAGATACATTTTTACGAACGCAAGATTTTGAGTGGCATGAACGTTTCAGAGAAAGCAGGGAAAGTTTCAAAGACAATGAACGCTCTGGGAGTGCACAGACTTTCCGCACCACTGAAAACAATGAAAAGTTTTTTGCAGCGGCTCGTAAGAACATATTTCAAACAATGACGAGGTGAAAATGAAAGGAAAAAAAAACTGTTTTGCCTCATCCTGCTTACTTTTCTGATTTTTCCCCTGGAACCTCAAAATATTTCTTAAACTGGCACGTCTTTTGCGGGGTCGTTGATTTCATTCTACAGATGAAGTATAAAGTGTATCGCACAGAAGGACAAGGCTAAAAATTCCAAATGCGGATTCTAGAAATCTTTCGATGGAATTTATAAGCGATGGCAAATGTTTGTTATTGCTGAAGGGTAATATTTCGAAGGAAGATATGTTTCAGCAACTTAAGTGATAAAAAAATTTTTAAGTTAGATTCAGTCCGAGAATTTTTGAATCCTATTACGTATTACTCCTTCTCAATTATAGCTACAGAACCTTTAATGAGTGCCTTTTATCACACTTGATTTATAGGTACACAAATTATTAAAATTTTAATCATAATACGAATGTGTTACAAAAATGTAACCATAGTTTTAAAGGTTCTGTGAAATAAAAAACGTTGACAAAAAAACCCGCTTTTTTTATGACCCGCGACCATTTTGTTGTATGTTTCTTATCTGTAATAAAAAAATCCATCTTCCCCCCGATTAACACCCATGCATCCAACCTTGAGTTTACTACAGAAACTTAATCAGAAACCAATTGCGGAAGGAAACCATTAATGAGGAAGTTAAAAACATATTCATAATTAGATACATTATAATACGTAAGCGGAAATAAGTAAAAAATTCATTGATAACACTTGAAAAAAATATCCTTAAAGAGAAACCATTTTTTTACTGAAGATTCTTGTGATTATTGAAGTATTGAATACTTTTTTTGTTAAAGAGACCAGGCATATATAACATATTATGTGTAATATCATTTGGTGAGCGTGATAAGCAACTTTACCATAAGAGAAATGTTCAAATTTGTTAATGGCATGCTAATAATTCTTACAGTGATATTTTATACATTTTTGTTTATTAATTGCAACTTTTTGTAATCTGGGATTAAGTTATTAAATCTTAAATTTCAGATAAAACAATCAAACAAATTTTAACAAATAACTCTTTACTTTTATTTAATCTACTATTAATAATTACTTTTAACCTGCAAAATTTCACTACCATTGAAATCTTTGTAATATGAACAAGAAGAGAGTTCATTAATGAAATAAAATTTGTATCAATTTTATTTCTATCACTTTCTTTCCTTCTTAAATAAAGAATGATAAAGTGTTACGAAATAATTGCTTGTTCAGAATACGATTTACGAAATTTGCTTTGAAAATGCTTTCTTTGTTCTTATAAGCTAACTGAAAGTTATGTCTCCTTCGTGACTCATTTGTTTGATTGGTTCGAATGGATTAAAAAAAAAGCTAGATATAAAGATTTTTTAAAAAAGAAAATATAAATATATATATATATATATATCTTTGCTTTAAGTAAACAATCAACTTTCGGCATATAAACAGTTAAAAAATCGGTATTATTTCTCAGGATTCTGCTTAGCTGTTTTTATTCGTGATGATTCATTTAGAAGAATTGGTTCTTAGAAATAAAAAAAAGTTGGAACATGACACACTCGGTATTAACAACGATTTCCTGGATAATAAACCTCTTGTGATACTATTCCTAAACATTATGAGACATTCAATTTTTATTTTTCATTTTACAAACGTCTTCCAGTAAAGAGCAGACATTAATAATTTTCTTTTTATACGTAAAAAAGTAAAAACAATTTTCTTGTATTTTTGAAATATTCTTTTTTTAACAATTTTTCTCGTAGTAAAAAACAGACTTGTACTGTATAAAGCTTAATTAAATAACTTAAGCCAAACAAATTTGCAAAGTAAAGGTATCAATTTATTTTTCTTTCAAGAGGAAGTTTTTATATCACATTACAAATTCATATCAAAATGTTGGAATTTATATCATCGCACAATTTATAATTTCATTGTAACTTCAATTTATTTGACCCGCAGTTTAGTAACCAGGGCTCTCAACTATTGGATTTTTAATTACAGAATACTATTTGGAGATGGATATGGAGGGAGGGATATTCTCTTGAATCTATTAATATAAACAGAAGAAAGAATTAGTGTGCTTATGGGCTTAGATTTAGGCACTTTGGTAAGCTAAAACTATGGACGAGGATTGTATGCACTTCTAAACGAGTTTTCCAAAACTATCTTTAAATTTTTATTCTGTACTAAAGCGATTTTTGACCTAGTTCTGAAGCGAAGTATAGCAGGATTACCATTTTTACCATCCAAAGTTTTGCTAAAGACTCTCTCAGATGTATAAACTAATTTGTACAAATTTGAAAAAGGTGCTAAAAGCATAACATGTCCGCGCGCGCGAGCGATATTCTTTCATTTTAAATTATACCGGGTTGTACGTATGTGTGAGGACAACGACTCTCATTTTATGCTTTCTGGTTAAACATTTAAACTTTAAAAACCCGTGTGCGAGGGAAAAACAACTAGTTCTTCAAATCGGACGCTTTATTTATTTTTTGTTGTTGTTGTAACCAATTTCCTTGCAACAGTAAAGCTTACACCAAGACAGCTGTTTCAAGAAGGTTCCAATACTACATTAAAGAACTTCAGTAAGAAAGGCAGGAAGGGAGTAAGTATAAAAAGAGAAAAGCTTTCTCCCACATTTATGAATTTCATACAAGGGAAATGCCCGCTTCAAAATCTGGTCATTCATTTCTAGAGAGATCTAGCTCTCCATCTTAGAACAGACATGCCTGGACTTATACAGTGGTGAATCATTGGTGCGCAGAAAGGATTTTCCAAGCCGAATTAATTTTAAATTTGTAGAGGAAATGGATTTTTCTGAAAAACGTAAATCGGCGGAATTGGGGGTAAGGATATCATAACTCATTTTCTTATTAATTTATCAACAGCTTCATTATCATGCACTCCGACATGAGAAGGAGTCCATTGGAGATACACAATGTTTCTCTGACCAAACTTTAATGATTTGGAAATATTATTCTCACAAGCCTTAACCATAACATTAGGCTGATTTCGTAATTACTGGATAGAGTTTTTTTTTGTCCATCAATATCCAAATATTGTTCTTATCCGAACAGAGAGCACAATCACACAAGTGCTTTACTTTTTGCGATGAGGTTTGATCTAAGACAGACCTATGGTTGGGGTTTTCAATACCGAATCTAATATCTCCATCGTAGGTATTGGAGGCAGTTTTTCCTCAATTGTCAATAAGTATTCCGTTTAATTTTACTATGTTTTTTTACTCGCTTTCTTGTCTGTCCGGGTGGAGTTTTGTAATTGAATTTAAACTAACTTCCCGATCAGCTAGAGACTTGAAATTTGAACCATAGCTTAGAAGTGGATGACAATGCATGACAATTTGAAAAAAGATGTTCTAGTCTTGAACCCGAGATCCCGAAAAGGTGGGCTCCGATCTGAAAAGAGGGGCCCGTAACTCCGTAACTTACATGAATTTACACAAACAAAGACCACCTGTCAATAGAACGAATCAATTTCGTATACAATTACTACGTATACAACTACGTATACAATTTCGTGTCTCTGGGACCAAAGAGGGGCCCCGAGATTACCATGTTCTTATTAACTCGCTTTCTTGTATGTCTGTCCAGGTGGAATTTTGTAATTGGTTTTAAACTAACTTCCCGATGAGCTAGAGACTTGAAATTTCGGATATAGCTCAGAAGTGGATGATAATGCACGAAAATGGTTATAAAATATTGTACATAATTTTTTTTATGAAGAAAACTATTATTATGCAGAAGATATTGATAATTCGGATGGTTGAACTTGGTAGAACCCGTTTTTAATTGATGAATTGAAAAGGCAATATCTGGATTAACATAAATTATTACTCAATGGTACAATAAAATACTTATACACTTAAATGAAAATATATTCGAAAAAGTTCAAAAGTTTAGCTCTCAATGGAATAATGCGTCTTGAATAGGGTTAAATATAAGGCAAGAGATAGAAGTACATATATTTGTTGTGGATCATTGGTTTAATCCATTGACAGTAGTAATTGTACTGAGCTGCTTAAGGGTTACCAACATTTGGGATGCCTTTCTCCTAGTTCAGTATAAATTGACGAATTTCTCCACGGGCTTCTTCTATCGATTTTTAAGTATCAGCGTTCTGATATATTTTAATTTGTACTAAATTATCAATAAATATCAAATATGCTAAACATTTCGATTCAATTTTTTAAAAAGGTGATCAAAACTATCAAAAACGACCAAGAACTTGTTAAAATCATAACTATTCTTTGTAAAAGTAAAAGAAATTATAATAATGAAAGTATTTGCGTGGGAAAACATGAGACAGACGCATAAATATTTTTAAAAAAAGGTATTTTTCGGTCTCAGAGTTTTAATTTCTACTTTCAGATAAATAGATAAGAAAAACTTGGGGACATAAAATAGGCAGAAAAGATGTATTGTTATATAAGCAATGCGATTACAATCTTAAAAGGTTATAATATGAGACGCGCAAAGCGTTAATCTATAGCAATACTGTACAAAAACACGCAAACTTTTATAACCTAAAATGAAAAAATGTACCCAATTCTGTATTTGACATTAAAATAAAAGATACAGAACGGTTATTTTATCATATTTTATTTGTAATGCATACTTCTTTTAATTGTATTACTCTCTAAGATTGATTAAAAGTTTAAAGGAATTTACATAAAAAATATACACATTGGTAGTTTTTACAAACATTAAAGATAAAAAAATTTTTTAAATGTAAAATTAAGTTATTCTTATAAAAAGCAGAAATACACCAATTTACAAACACGCAATAACCGTATACTCATACAAAAAAATTGATAAATTAATTTTAAGCAGGATATATTTTTGAAATTACTAGAATGTCTTAAAATAATACCTTATATTCAGAGAAGAATTTCTTAATATTTTGGAGATAAAGACTAAAATGAGTTTTAGGTGAGTCGTAATATTCAATCTAAAACAGATTTCAAGCGATTGGCATTACAATAAATTTAAATAATTTCTAGAATATATTTTGTATTCACGAAAAAGGACTTTTCCTTTCAATTGAATAATGCTGCAATTGTAATACTAGTAGTTTCTAGGATTGAAAGTTTTTAGTTACTAAACGTTAAATTACTTACGTTCAAAACTGTATCTAAAGAGGATTATACACCGGAATAACGCGCGAACAAGAATTTCAAATTATTTTCATAGTCTAGAATAGTGACGTGCAAAATCTTTTTAGGAGAGATCCAGAAAAAAAACTTGTTTGTGTCAAAAAAATTTTATAATAAAAAACGCAATACAAATTAAAACAATTCATTTGAAACTTCTTTAGTATAATTGTGAAGAAAAAATAAAGCTGTGGGATTCTACAATCCTTCCACTAAAATATATAAAACAAATACTTCATTAAAAAATCTTTTGATAAAAAAATATATTTTAATAATTTTTTTCTATATATTTATTAGGACGAATTGCATTTCTGCGCGCACTTGCAAAAGTCTTTAAAATCAAATTCTATGTAAATTCTCATATTTTTATTTTGTATATGCAACATAATGGTAATAAAAATCAAATTTCTGTGGAAACTTTAGCACATAAAAAAAATGGAATATTCCGTTAAATGAATTTTTTTTTAAATTTAAAATCTCACTTTATTATTTTGAAATGGAGATTTGGATAAAACATCTAGGGGGGGGCGCAGTTCTAGAAAACCATCTAAAAAATTTTATGCCAAGCAAATTTGACACAATTAAGTTTTTGTCAACAATAAAACTAATAATGGTAGTTATTAATAAAACTTAATGAAAAGAAAGTTCATTGCGAAAATCTGTACTAAATCAAGTGTTGTTACAAAAAACAACACAGTGCTTAAAAATATAATTCGTATAATTTAAAATGTCATTAAATAAATAATTGAAAAAAAAAATAATTTTACTTACCTATCACTAGTACAACACTTAAGAGCTTCATCTTCTTTTAATGTTCTAGCTTCAAATGCGAAGTCAAAATTATTCCCGCGGTATTAAATAGAATGATCGAATGGTTACAGTTACGAGTAGTGAGCTTCCCCAATTATATCAACGACTTTATCGGTCGTTGAGAAAATTGTGCGAAGTGCTTAGTCTTGTCGAGCTCTAATCTCTTATTTGGTATTGAGAATGACGATTCAAGATTTCTTACTGCTGTTTCTTACTTCTGTAAATTAAAATATATTAAATGAAAAAAGTAAAAAAATACAGTATTTAAAAAATAAGTTTATTCTGCAAGCGCCAAAAAGAAAAATTCAACGGCTATTAACGACTTTATCAGTTGTTCAGGATATCTGTTCGGAGCTTTAAGCCCTGTAACGGTCTAATCTCCTATCGGATATTTGTAGATGGCAGTAACGAATTTCTATTAATCAGTATTTGACGGGTTTATCGAATAAGAATGACAAGGAAACAGCTATCATGAAAACCAATAGTCAGTTTTGAGTTTTTATTCTTTATTTTTTAAGACTTTTTTTCAGCAATCAACCTCAATAGTGTTTACAAGTGAAACTCGACTTTTTTTCGGGTGTACATTTAAGATAATGAGAAAGTTTCAGAATTTGTGTTCTTGTGAAATGTGTAACGATTTGTTTCAATACATTTATGCTTCAGTGGGAAATATATTCCATTAAAGGACTTTTAATTCATGATATAAATCAGTTATTTCTTCATTCCAATAAGAAATTTGACTGATAAGGCTCAAAATAATTAACTAATTTATGCTAATAAATTAATGTATCTTTTAAATTGCATAAAATATGAATAAAAAATAAAATATGGCTTAAAATACGAATAAAAATTCCGAAATACAAAATACAAAAATGTAAAAAAATTCTTAGAATCTAGTGGTAACGGATTAGAAATAAATTTTGGTAAATGTCAATTTTTACATAGGCAAATTAAATTCTTAGGCCACATTATTAAAGAAGGTAAACTTTTCTCTTCCACTTCTAAAACTAAATCAGTTGCCCATTACCCAGAACCTGACACAACTAAGGATGTTCACCGCTTTTTAGGTTTCATGTAAATTTATCCCTGCTTACTCTGTCGTAGTTAAACCATTTTTAGTGATCTTCTACGAAAAGATACTCCCTTCCACTTTGATGTAAAACGAAAAGCTTCCTGTGACGAGTTAAAAAGTTTTCTCTGTCAGAAACCTGTCTTAGATATACATCGACAAAGTTGTGAAACTGAAACACACACTGATGCATCAATTGAGGGAGTTGCTGCTGTTTTATTACAGTGATCTCCCTAAGATAATTCATTACATCCAGTACATTACATGTCTAGAAAAACACAGAGACTGAGAAAAATATACCAGCTACGAACTGGAAGTTTTGGCAAGCATAGAAGTTCTCCAAAAACTTAAAGTGTATATTTTAGGAATGACTTTGAAAATTATTACTGATTGTAATACATTTACAAAAACTATGAGTAAAAAAGATCTTAACACACAAATTGCGCTCTGGCCTTTGACTTTACAAGACTATAATTACACCTTTTTGCATTGATCTGGCGCACAAATGGCTCATGTTGACACTTTAAGTAGAATTCAAGTTTAAACAAATCTATTTATGCATAGGATAAAACAATCTAAAGAACTAGACTCGCACATTCTTTCCATAAAAACTCTTCTTCAAAATGGTCTATATGATAAGTATTGAATTAAAAATGATATATAAATTTATAGACAGTGGATGTCCTTTTTATTTCTGACGACTTCACATTATCAAAAATACTCATGACAAATGGCACTTTTTAGTTAAAAGAACTCTTGAACACATAAAAAATAATTATTTTATACCCCAACTTCAATCCAAAATTGAAAAAAGTTTTTCTAATTGTTAGACTTTTCTTTAAAAAAAATCTTGTAAACAATATGGTTTTCTCCAACCTCTTGTTAAAGATGATATACCTCTAAATGCCTACCATATGGAGAATCTTGGTCCCTTGGCGACATCTAATAAAAATTAAAAATTCGTTTCAGCTGACATTCTGATTGTTTTCACCAAATTCTCATTTGTCATATCCCACTAAAACTAAATCTACATCTGAAGTAACAAAAAAACTGGACAACCAAAAAGCTACATTGGGAAATCCTCGTTATATAATCACTGATCGCGGAACTACATTCATCTTATTGTGCGAATATGAATTCCACACTTATGTGCCGAGCAAAATTTTTCCCTTCATCATATCACAACAGGTTTGCCAAGGGCGATTGGTCAAGTAAAACGAATTAATCAAATAATTTTCCCTGTCTTATCTAAGATGTCAGAAGATGATCCAACGAAATGGTTCAAATATGTTCCTTCACTACAAGAAGTATTAAACTCAACATTTCAGCGAAGCATTAACACTACTACTTTTGAATTACTTCTTGGAACCAAAATTAATAACAAGACTCATTTTCGTATTCAACAGTACAGTTAATTGACGAACAACTACACAATTCGAATTTAATGAAAACAGAAAACTCCTTCGTAAAGCGGCAAAAGAGCAAATAATTAAAGTGCAAAATGAAAACAAAAAGTCATATAACCTTCAACGAAAATATCTCCATTTATATAATGTAAATGGCTTAGTTGCTATTAAAAGAACGCAACACGGATAGACAAAAACTCCATATAAAATTATTCCATAATTTGTTTTTCGATATAAAATTTCCCAAGTAAAACAGAATGATAATTGCAACGTTGAAAAATGTCAGCGGGGTATATAGAGAGGATACGATAACGTGCAAACCCGATCCTATGTGGCCATCATGACCAGACATGCGTCCTCGCATGTGGAAGGCCAATTTGAATATTACATAAAATAAAAACTGAAAAATTAGACGAAAAAAATTTACAAATGAAGCGATTATTATAAAACATAGATAAATATGCATCAGAAAATCAAAAGTAATAATAAAGGGGGGAAGGGGGAAATAGTTATACAGATGGGAAGAAGACAAACAATACAAAACAATCTTGAGTATAGCCAGAATATCAAAGGAAAATGTGAACATAAAAGTCATAGTTGAAATATAAAAAAACACTCATCCGTGTGGCCATGGTTTTCAGTATCCGGCACAAGTATTTGTTTTACTTGGGCCATCAAAATTACCACATTTTTCGACATCGTAGGTATCATTCTGTTTTATTTGGGTAGTTTTATATGGACCAATACATTTATTGCAGAGTTTTCGTCCAGGCCCGTGTTGCGTTCTTTTAATAATAACTAAGTCATAGACATTATATGAATAAGAAGCTCTTCATTGAAGATTATATGACTTTTTGTTTTACATCAAAGTTGAAGGGAGTATTTTCGTAGAAGATCAATAAGTGGGGTTTATCAATGACAGAGTAAGCAGGGATAAATTTACGTAAATATCCAGTGAGACTTAAAAAGCGTCGAACATCCTTAGTTGATTTAGGTTTTAGGTAATGGACAACTGATTTAGTTTTAGAAGGGGAAGGGAAAAGTTTTCATCTACAATAATATGGCCTAAAAATTCAATTTTCTTATGCAAAAATTAACATTTGCTAATTTTATTTCCAATCCGTTGTCACTAGATACTTTTAAGAATTTTTTTAGACGATCAATACCCTAAAACCATCTAAGAGAAACAACGTATAATTATGCTATAATTTGTAAGTATTTTTTTAATACTATGATTAATGAACACTTTTTAATCAATGAATCTTTTAATAGATTGGAATTGTCAGATAAAGAAATTACTAATCGAATTACTGCTATATATAGAAAATTGAGTGTTTCCATTCATAAGATTAAGTTTCCATATATATTTTTAACACCTAAATTCCATAAAAATCCTGTTAAATTTAGAACAGTAACAAATGGTTTTAAAACTTATATCACTGCTGCAGGTAAAAGGCTGCATTATATTATACAAGAATTCATCAATAAGCAATGTAATAAAGCTATAATTAAAAATAGTAAAGAAATTATAGATTTTTTGAAAAATAAAAATATTTATTCACTTCATGGTTATGACTTTGAAGATCTTTTTAATTCCATTAATATCAATGATATAATTAGGATAATTTTAGATAATCATAGAAATTATAACCTTAATATTAATTTACAAAAATTTAGAACTCTAATAAATTTAGTCTTAAAAGAAAACTACATTAATTTTAATGGTTCTCTGTACAAGCAAACCAAATGTTTGCCTCAAGGTGGCCCTGCTAGCAATAGTTTGGCTAATTTATATTTACACTTTTACGAAAATAATTATATTATTAATAATGATTATTACATATTTAGATACATAGATGACCTAATTATTTTTTGGTAAAAATAATAATTTAAACCCCAATATTAATTTTTATCCGGAATATTTAAAGCTAATTAAAATTCATAGTAATCCAGTTAAAACTAATTACTTGGATGTATCATTGTGTATTAAGGACTATAAATTACATAGCAATATTTATGATAAAAGAGATGATTTTAATTTTAACATTCTTAAAGTGCCTTACTGGAATTCTAACATATATCAATTTATAGAAATATTATTTTCAATTATATTTATCGTAACAAGGTGTATTAGTTAGTGATAAATTTAATATATATTTAAATATTAATAATTTTATTAAACATTGTATGGAACATAGTTACCCTCCTAAATTTATAAAAAGTTACCTAACAGTTAAATAATAAAAGCTATTAGTTGTACAGTTTATAGATAGATGGCGCCTCTAGCTAAGTAATTTAAAAATATTATATTTACTTAAAAATTAAGTGTATATGTATGGGTGGTACTTTTATTTTCTATAAATTTTAAAATAAAATATAGAATTTTAAAAGTATATATATAGTAATAATGCTACTTTATCAAAACTTAATAATTATATGCGATACTGTTATTGTCCATAGGCGGCGAATATGATTCACGTGGTAAGTCTTCTAATAGTTTAACTTTGATTTTAAATATTTTAGTATTTATTACAGGCTATAATATTATCGTTTTACATTAATAGATTATGGTTTTATGTATAATGATAGTTAATCTTCTCTAGAAATTTATTGCTTTCCCTATGGCCCAGAGTATTGGCAAATTCAGGTGAAGATTGGCTGGCCGAAAAACTGTTTAAACCTGCATTTCTAGTTCCTAAGGCTAGGAGTCTGCTTTAGTATTTCTGTGGCTAAATCTATTCTATCATGACTATAGTTATCTTAGGTATATAACGATTTTTTATATATTTTTGTAATATATATATGTATATATATACACACAGGGTGGCCATAATTAAACTGCAAGTGTTCAAGGGGTGCTGGAGTGAAAACGACCGGGAATATTCCAGTGAAATTTAGTACCTACACGTTTCGGAACATGCGCAAGTCAAATATGCAAAGAAAAAATCGCCATTTTCACCCAATAGATTGCGATGTGCCGTGTTTCAATGCTTATCAACGGCTTATATGCAAATTTTAAGCCCATCGAACTGTATAAAAACAGGACCACATTGAATAATGGTCAATCATGACCCACGTTCACCGGACCTTAATCCTTGCGATTTTTGTCTGTGGGGAATCTGAAAGTTAGGTTTATAGAGAACGACATGTTTCTGTTGCGGAGTTGAAATCTAGCATAACGAGAAATGTGAGGTGTGTTACAACAGAGATTCTAAATACGACGGTGGACCATGCTGTTTTACGTTTTCAGCATGTGGTTGCATCTGGTGGTTCGCATATTGAGCACATCATGTGAGAGTTTCATTGAATTAATAATGGTTTAATTGTTTTCCAAAGTGTCTTTAAGGATTGTTTAATTTGTGATCTTAATTTATACGTTAATTTTTGATTACATAATACTGTAAAAATTTAATTACTGAAGCGAATTGTATGGAATTTTGATAAACTGTAATTGATGTTTTATATTGTTTATATGCCTTTTAGAATGAAATATATATATATATATATATATATATATATATATAAATTGGCTGTGTGATGTGTTGTGGGAGTATAATTAATAGTTTTAATAGCAATATATACACATATAATTTATACTTTTCTGTATTAAGCAATTTTAGTTATAATTCTCAGGATATAATTTTACTTAGTATTTGCATTGGTATATATTTGTATCTTCTAACAATAATACGTATGTATTTATACTCCCATTTCCTTTCCCCCTACAACTCAGTAGTATAGGCAAATTACAGATGACGGTTGGCAGGCCTAAGAACTAAGCTTAAACCAGCAATCTTCCAGCTACTGTACTTTTGTGGCTTTGTACTGTGTGAAGCACAACTAGACAATATTTATTAACTATACTGTCTGGTTGTGCTTATATAGAATTATAGTTACTTAGTATATATATATATATACGAGGTAAAGTAAAAAGGCAAAGTGATTTTTGGAATTTCTCTTTCCAAGGTTTGGCAACAGCACTAGTATCCAGGCCGGAATGAAGGGTTGTCGGCAACATTTCTATACAACGTGTCACTCGTCTTTTCTTGTAGTCGTTATGTTATAGGAGACTGTTCAACATGGCAGCTCCATTGTCAATCGGCAACAAGGAGGAAAGGAGAGAACGAGGGCAATTATTCACTCTTCGTGTGTGGAAGGTGTGACACCGGATACTAATTATCCCTTCCATCACTATACCCTCGAAGACGATGACCTTCATTGGTTGACGTCAATGGGCAGTCCGATCGTTCATCGTCACATAAAGAAGTTCTTCCCTGTTTGAAACGCTCTATCCATTCGTAGATCTTGCTTCACAATTAACAGCTGCCACCTGCTACTGCTACTGCGCTTGTATGCGATGAATAATTTCCGCAGGTTTCTCACCTTTTGCAAACAAAAAGCAAATCACTGTCCTCCTAGGTGCAGATCGATAATGGAGCTGCCATGTTGAACGGTCTCCTACACCCCAAGAATTACAAGGGACGACGATTGACTCGTTGTATAGAAGTTTTACCGACTGCCCCTCGTTCAATGCTGGATAATACACTGTTGATAAATCTTGCAAAGAGAAATTCCAAAAGTCCCTTCACTTTTTGACTTTCTCCCTCGTATATATATGTGTGTGTGAACATATACGAACATACAACGTTTGCATTAAACACAAAACTATGCATATTTAAGAGAAGTGATATATTCAATTTATGTCAGTTGCGAAATACAATATTGTTTTTTTCCCTTTACGTTTCGTAAATGCTTTTGTAAAATGTAAAATCTTTATATGAACAAAATATGATTTTTTTAAAAAAAATTCACTTATTAAAATTTATATATATATATATATATATATAAAACTAAAAAAAATTTAGGAAATAATAAAAAATTTGTGAGTTTTTCTGATATTCATGATTCTTTTATTTACCCTTATGATTCTAAACCATATGTTGCTAAGGTTTATAAAACTAGAATTTTTTGGAACTCCAAATATAATAGGAGATTATCTCATATGCCAGAACATAAAATTAATATTTTGAATGGTAGAGATGAAGTTCAAAGAGATAGGTGTTATGGTAATATATCTGAAACTAAACCTTTCAAAGATATCCATTGTCTAAAACTTAAATTCAGGTCTTGCACTGACAAAAGATGCAAGGCTTGTATCATGATTAGTGATGAACAGTTAGATATGAATTCGAGTTATATTTTTTGTAAAACCTTTAATTGTGTTTACAGAATGTTATGTAATGTGTGTAAATTCTCTTACATACGGCAGACCTCGAATACTATCAATATTAGACTAAATCAGCATAGATCTGATTCTAAGAGATTTGAGTGTAACAAAAATCAGAGTAAGGTTGAGATCGGGCACTTTAACAAGCATGGATTTAATAACATAGCTGTACACATACTTAAAATAGTGCCAAATACCAAACAGAGATTGTGGTTTGAAAACTTTTGTATAGGTGCATTTAGAACATTTTATCCTTATGGTCTGAATATAATATGGAACAACAGAAATATTTTGCCATCATTTAAACAAAAATCTGAAAAGTCATTATTTATTCCGAAATTCTATAAATCTTTTGGTAACAACATTAAAGTTGGAATCTCAAGAATTTCAAGATCTAAGCGTGGAAAGAGAGTTACAAGAAACAGCACTACTCTCAAGAGGTCTATGTTGGAGTTAGCTAATAAATTTGATAACTTTAATGCAGGCTTAATTAAATCTTTTATGTTTGGAATGAATAAAACAGAAATTAAAATTATGACAGATATTTTAAGCAGTTGTAAGTTTTTGGATTCCCATGGTATGCATATGATTAGAGATCTTAATAATTATCTAGTACAAAAAATGAATATCAAATTAGATGCAGTAGAAAATTACACTACAGAATATTGTACCATGTTATTTATGAATAAATCCTTCAACAAAATTAATTTTTCAGGTATATTTTAGAAATATCAATCCTTTTTTCCTATTATATAAAAATATTATTATTAAAAAGGCTTTCAAATATAACAAGAAACTTGGTAGATTTATTTTCAATTATAATCAAGTTTCGGAGCTCCTATGTCCGGAGCAGTGTAAATGCTATTTGTATTGTGATTATATCGATGAATATCATCAGCACGTTGTCACTGGAGACCTTGGCATTGTAAAAGATGATTTATTGAGAAATTTTATAGAAAAAGGTACTGGCTTTAGACTTATGATCACAAAAAATAAATCCAACGTTGTAAAACAAATCACAAGAGATTTGGATACTTTCTACCTTAAAATGGCTATTAAATACACGGAATGCCGATAGAAGTATTCAATCAATTTAGATCTCTTGTAGCAATAGAAATTGGAAATTTGGATTTCAGCGTTGAAAATGAAATTATGTATAAAGACCTTAAAGTATCGATAGATAATATTCAAAAGGATTTCGTGATAACTTATGTTGATAAAGTCTCTGCTAATTATGCAATAATATGTAAATATTTTTATAGTAAATTATTAAGTGATCATATTTTAAAGAATAATGCATTTCAAAAGTCGATTCACAGCAATAGAGAAGATGATAATCGTCTTTTGGCTTTAAACAAAAGATTAAATATTCATCTCAAAACTATTAAATACCCACGAATTTTTTTAACACCAAAATTCCACAAAAATCCAATAAAATTCCGTAGTATTACTAATGGGTATAATACATATATAACGAAGTCTGGGAAGATTTTACAATCCCTTCTTCAAAATACTATCGATAGCTTTTAACACACAGCAATAATTAAAAATAGCTTAGAGATTGTTAGAGTCACGAAGGATATGACAGTTTTTTCCATGCACGGCTTTGACTTCGAGGACCTTTTTAATTCTATTGATATAGATGATATGATTAGAGTTCTACATTTAATTTATGATAAATATGATTTGCATAATTCAATGAAAAAGGAAAAATTTGATATCCTGGTTAATCTTGTTTTACAAGAAAATTTCATAGCATTTGATCAAAATCTTTTTAAACAGATCAGAGGATTACCTCAGGGTTGTCCTGCCAGTAATAGTTTAGCTAACTTATATTTACATTTTTTTGAAATTGATCATATTTTTGATGAATCTTTCTTATTATACCGTTATATAGATGATGTAATAATTTTTGGTAAAAATAGTGAATTCAAACCAAATATTATGTTCTACCCTGACAATCTCAACCTTCTTAAAACTAATTTTAACTCTAATATGGTTGAATTCCTAGATTTAGACTTGCATCTTATTGACAATAGAGTAGTCTGTAACATTTATGACAAAAGAGATTCTTTTAGTTTCCATGTAATTAAAATTCCTGTATGGAACAGCAATTTACATCTATCAATTTACAGAAATATTGTTTTGAATTTTTTACTTAGGAATGATAACTTAACTACCAACAAAATAGATAAATTTAATAATATCAAGAATTTCTTCCAATGCTGCTTAGATCATGACTATCCTTTTAACTTCTTAAGAACATATATCCATCACCAATACATTAACCGTCTTGCTATTTCTGATTTCAAAACCACCATACAACAATAGGATTTCAAAGTCAGCATTTTAGTGGTTTTGCTGTGAAGATTCTGTTTTAACACTCTTCACACAGTTTATTTTTTCCACACCCTTCTTAAAAATCTTATAAAAGGAAAAATTTCTACATTTTTGGCAACCAAACCAAATTTCTACATTTTGACAACCAACCAATTTTCTTCATTTGTGACAACCAACCAAGTTATAGCCTACCAAATTTGAATGTAATCCTTCTTGGCGTCTTCCTTACAAGCTGGTATAAAGGATGCGTTTAAGTGCAATTTAGATTTTTATCACAACATATAAAAGCTTTCCATCGGTTTCAAGAGTGTTGGATCTCCTGAATTAAGCTCTGTGAGCAGAAGTTTTAAAATCTTTTTGGAAGAATCCTTTTACTGGGTAATTCTTTTGATATTTTTCTGCTTAAACATTTTGGGAGAATTTTTTGCTTAATAGTAGTCGGCTGTTCTTTCATATTTCTAAGAGATTTTTTATACTTTGGATTTTTTATACTTTGAATTTTTTATACTTTGGATTTTTTATACTTTGGATTTTTTATACTTAGAATTTTTATACTTTAAATTTCTATTTATTTTATTTTGGTCTTTCCTACCGAGTTGCAAAGGGGGAAGGTTGGCGCCTTCAAACTAGTTTAACCCCACTTATTCGGTCCTAAGTCCAAAATTGCATTTTGACTCGCTAGGTTCTTATTTGTATTTCATTAGATTTGATCTTAATTTTTTTTTCTCCCTGTTATGTTCTATATTTTATATAAAATTTTTTTTTTCCATATATATATATATATACTTACAACACAAACTTTTAAACATAAAGTGTTACTTATTTGTACTACTCAAGTGCTTTCAGTATTGTAACAATTTTCATGGTGAGATAGCGGCAGTATCATTTGCGATCGATAAATTGGAAAGCTGTTCTGAACATAATATTGTATTTTTATCGATTCTCAAGCTGCCATTTTGTCTCTAAGAAACTCAAGGTGTAATGAAAACGCACTAGTTAATTCCAATGAAATTAACTGAACTTGGGAAGTCTAAAGAAAGCATTGTCCTCCAGTGGATTCCCAGCCACTGTAACATTTCTGGAAATGAGAAAGCAGATAGGTTTGTTAAAGTGGGATTTCTTATGTCCCAATCTTACTCTCCCTTGCCTCTGCGTAACATCAAAAGAATCATTTACAGTAAACTGTAAATTAATAGAGCCTCCATGTATGGTGAAGCAACTGCAGGTAAAAAGGTGCAATATCTTGCTTAACAAAAGTGGTAGAGTCCCCAGTTCCCTGCTTTCGTTTACTCACTGGACATGACTACTTGCAAAGTCATTTACATCGCATTGGAGTAAATGATTCTGCTTGTTGCCTTCTGTGCAACCAGAGTGATATGGATGGTGACCACCTCAGACATTGCCTTATTGTTTTAAAGTATTTTGTGGACAACTCTACGGAGGAAAACTTTTAATTCTTTTTATGCTTCATCATCATTTTATTGGGCTGCTCGTTGACTAATGGCAGAGATGTTGAAGACGGATGTAGGATTTAAAAAAAACTTATTTGTATGACATTTATTTATGCATGCAAAAGGTGTTATTTTTGTATCTTCAATTATTGAACCAAAGTAATATAACTCAAAATAAAATACAAGCTGATAGACCGAAGTGCAAGCTATTTGAAAAAATAACATATGATCCATTTTTTATAAGGAAAAACGAAGCATATGACCTGTCGTTTAAGCAAACAAAAAAAAATTCTTTTTTACACAAGTAGTATTTAGTACAATCTAAGTTCCAAGAATTATTAAATTTTCTTACTTCGTGTATCTTATATTTCTAAAATTATACTTATATTTCACAAACTTTTGGAATACACTAGTTATATATCACTAAAATTGTTTAGTTTTGCTTCTGTCTTTTGTTTTCAGAAATTTTTAGATTTATATCTTCAATACGTATAGAAAAATTTTCTCTATATAAATTTTTTATATACATAAATATAAATTTATATATAATTTTTAAAATTTTTAAGTAAAAGTTATGAAGTTAAGGTAGTAATAGCTACCGCGATATGTGTGCGTCATTTTTATTTCGAATTTGGTTATGAGTAATACGCATCTCTTTAAACTTCTTTAAATGTGCTTATGTTTATTTGTTATACGAGTTTGAAGTATTTAAAGTTTCATCTTATTTTTAGTCTTCTAAAATTATTATTTAATTTAAATCGGATTTTTTAAATAACTTTCTGTTTATACTGTGAAGAAAATCATAATTCTAGAAAACATTCTCTTAATAGGATATTCAGAACATTAACTTATAAATGTATATACATTTTTAAATTTAGTATTCATAAAATATTGGAGCAGATTGCTGTCATTTTCTAAGAAAGGTATTAAATTGATGAATAATACATCGCATATTTGATGGAAACATTTGACAAATTTTGTTCTAAAATTATATTTTTAAAATATTTATTTTTGTGTGAAATATCTCTAATGGATGAAATGTTGATGTTTAATATGAATAAAATATAAATCCTCTCCTAATAATATTCTTTTTTTATTATTGAATTATAATTAAGTATGTAGTGGTCTTTTGATATAGTTCTTTTTGGTTTTCATATTGTTCTCCTTTTGTGGCCTTCTCAAATGTGTGCCTCCTTATACCACATAACTATTTGTGCTCCATTTTGCAGTATCACTTTATCTGGACCTATAATGATAAGTATGTATGAGTAATAATAAATATATTATAGTGAGGATGTATATAAAATAAGAGCATTAAAATAAATCTAGTATAATATACACTACTAGACAAGAAAAAAAACAACGCTTAGATTATAAACTGAGATTTCTGATTGGAAAACGAGACAGCAAATTGGAAAAACAATTTTTTCCTGAGACTTGCCATGTTGTTACAGCAAATGACGGTTATTTTGAAAACATTATTTTATAATTTTTTACATTTAGAAGTGGTATCTGCTCGTTGTACTTGCGACGGATCTGTACGTGGCTCTACTAACACCTTGGGGATTCTTTAAGAGAAATAATCATTACCACCAACTTTTACCGAAGGTAAGGAAACGTGATTATGCAAATTAAGTTTATTACATATTTTCTGTATTTGCGAGTTTTGAGAGTTAGTGAAGCGGAGTTCATGAAGTGAACATCTAAGATTGTTAAATTGAGAATTGAAGATTACCAAAGTGAGGATCGCTCGGATGCGTGGTGATCACACACACACACAAGTCGGCCGTTAGTGTACAAGGCCTCAGCTATAGGATTTTGGAAGTACAAGAATTCAGGTACGGTGCTTCTTATTTAAACAGAAGTTAGAGAGTAAATTGTTAGTGCACGTCCGAATTAGAAATGAGCTAGTATAAGTTATCGTAGAAATTAGTTGAATGTCTGTAAATATTATCCTCATGCTAACTGGTCTCACCTTCGCGCTCTAAATATTGATTAAAACTATCTTAATTGGATTATTATTGTGTCTGTGTGGATTATTGTGACAAATAAACGATTTTAGTGAATCATGTCGTCTGATCAATTAGTTACCCCTACACTTCTAGCCGGGTGCGAGAGTAGACAAGGGGGGGGGGTTAGAGGGAAGTAGGAATAGTCCCTATTACAAACTTTGTTACTAAATTCGAAACTTGGTGTAAATAAATACCCTTGTTGGATAAAGAATGCCACATACCATACATTTCTATCGCCTTCCAATTTTCTTAAATTTATTTTTTAAATCGTAGGTCATTTTTGGGACACAAAGTATATGTATGTAATAAATCACTTTTTTTTCAGGGATTTTAATTCGTAATGAACCTGAACCCTCCAAAACTTCGAGTGATAGTTAATTTTTAGTTTACCCACATAACAATACATATTCTATTAGAATTAATTAGTTTTTTTCATTTAGTTTTTAGTTAATAAGATAAAAAAAACTCTTAATTTTGAAATATTTTGTTCAAATAATTTTAAAATGTAGACATTTTCTCATGATCACCCCGTCAATACTTCATTGGGATACGTTTTGATTTAATACAGCCCTCACTTTTCTTGGTGTGAACTGTTCAAGATGTTGAAAGTGTGAAATTCGTCATTCATGAAATATATCACTTTCCAATAGTGAAAAATTAGATTTTTATGTATTTAGATGTCAAGGGGCTTTTTGATCTTCATCTAATAAATGTTCTACAGCATTGGTATATGGGGACTGAGGGGGGGGGATACAAATCAACAGTTTCCATCATGTTGCTCTGACCAATTCAGTACAATGACATTGCTATGGCAAGATACATTATCCGGTTGAATGTACCCATTGTCGTTGAAATAAAGCATCAGCATTACAAAATGTACTCTTCAGCATTGATGTTTAGGTATGATGTTCTGCACAAACATCCATATACATGTAATAAAAGGCTCAAAATATTACAAGAAAAATAATCGTTCAAGCATTGCATTGTCCTTACTGGCTTGAAAAGTTGCAGCAATGCATAGAGTCCATGCTTTCATACCGTTTCTGCCAAGCTTTAATTCACCTCTATCTGCATAATGTTACTTAAAACAGAATTCCTCGAACCCATTACGTTTTTTCAATCCTACACCAACCAGTTATTGCGCGCCTAAGATAATTTGAGAATATTTATCTTGTTTATTGCAGACAGCAAAGGTGCTCAAACTGACCTTCGGCTTCCATTTCTCATACGATACATAAGACGGCGAACATTGCTTTCAAGGATTTTGAGTAGATCCTTAAGATCTGTTGCAATTTGTTACATGCTACTATTCTCCATCCAATAAATCATTACTACTTGATAATCACTATTTGACCATCCAGACCCTGTATTTTGACTGACGTTTTAGTCAGTTTAGTACTAAAGCTGCTCATGGATATTTCGCGAATACGGCAGCTTCGCTAGTACTAACTCCATGTATCTGAGCTACTACTACTACCATTTCACTTTCAAAGTCTGTGAAATCATGTTATTTTGCTATATATTTACACACAAGTATATAATTCCTCTACAATACTCTACTCAGCCTTTTTTTAACAGTAATGTATAGGTTTCTTTTATTTATTGCCAGTTAATATTTTGATATTTATTTCTAATTACAAAAGAAATATATAACATAAAATTCGGCATATAATGCGCCCCTATACTTTCAAGCTGCAATTTTTAATTCTAGGTATATTTGCCGTATATTGCGCAACCCCTATTTTTCAAAGAAATTGAAATATACGTGAGCAATACTCATTGAAGTCATTGTTTTGAAGTCATTTATTCGGGATATGGTCCCAAGCTTTAGAAAAAAATAGTTTACTTCAGGAACTATAACCCTTTAAGTTCAATATGAATGCCATCTCTTTTAAATAAACAGTATTTAGATCTATGTAGAAGTCTAATTTTTTTTTCTAGGCTCATCCTTTTATATTCTTAAAGCTCTTATTCTTATACCCGGCATATAACGCGCACTTTTAGCACAAAAAAATATGATTGAAAATTACGGGGGCACCCGTAATTTTCAATCATATTTTTTTAAATATTTTTATAATAATTTTTTGATAAAAATATTATAAAAATATGATAATTTTTGTGTTAAAAGTGTGCGTTATATGCCGGATTTTATTGTATATTTCAATTTAAATTCTAATATTTCAGATAAAAAAATAAAGCTCTTACTTTTGTTTGAATGCGTTATTGATTCAACATCTTTTCCCAAATATTGGAGCCAGAATTGACCATTTCCAAAATCATTTGTAATACCTGCTATGTTATAGACGTAAATCTTTTCTTTCATTTGCTTCCATTCAAATCTATAAAATCAATTAAAATGTGCATAAGTTAATATAATTATGTTAGAAAAGAGATGTACAAATATACTGCGAGCCGTTTCAAAAAGGATTTCAATAGTACAATGCACTTCTTGACTGATTCACTTACGTCCACAAAACTTTAAACATATAATTATTTCACTTAGTAATATAAGGAATTTTCTTTTAAAGACATATGCATACAGTTTTTGATAAAATTTTCTTGGAATAATTTATCGAGAATTAGTTGACATTATATAAGGGAGCAATATTAAAAAAAAAAAAATGTTATATGGTTTTTTAACAATAGAAATTTTATTGAAAGGGATGTATTGTATAATTTATTATTGTGATCAGAATTCGGAACCAATCGTTTATTGAATTTTTGCGTCATTAAGTCATCAAACAAAACTAAATTTATTCTTAGAACGTACTGAAAAATATGAAATTTAATAAAATAGAAAGTATTTATATGCTATTGTTCGAATAGGAGGAATTGTATATTTTTGGCTACATATATTTAGCAGTTAGCGAAAGAATTCTCCATATTTCCTTACTTATATTTGTTGTCTGCCGCTTCAGCCAGCTTCATGACGTCATAAACTGTTATGTTTTTTGGCACTCGAAGTGATATTGTATGGATAATATCCTTTTCATCCCCAATGTAAAGGCAATACTGTACTCTCATTTTAGGTCCAAGCTTGTTTTTAACATCCACAATTGGATCACCTTTCATAAATTTTTAAAACGATAAATGAAACACATTTTAAAAATCAATTTATGAACATCTGCTAACTGCAGTAAATTACATTAATAATTTCAAAATGAAATAAATAAGGTTATAAACTTAAATGTCTTCATAATTAGTCATAGCTAAATTTTCAGCGATAATTAAAATTTTAAGTTTAGTAAATATAATATTTTAGGCAAATTAATACATGAACATGACAATTAGGCATCTCTCAAATTTCTAATTTTTTCAAAGAATATCTTTAATACAAAATCTATTAGCTTGAAGGAAAGAAAAGTGAAATTAATTTATAGCAAATTATTACGCACAACTTGGTTATACTACGTGCATTTTAAGTAATATCTGTGTTCGTATATGTGTATGTGTGTTGTAAGAAATTTGGCTTAAGAATTTTTCCATGTCTTAGACCATTATTGTTGAAACATAATGAAGGGAAAAAGTTATGGTTTTTCTTGGAATACAGCTTAATAACGTCCTTGAACAAGGTTACTTAATCTATACACAGTTTTATGATTATCCATTAAATTTCTTCTAGAGAAAAAAAATGCATTATTTTTTATCTATATATATTATACACTATTATCTATACATTATACACTCTTATCCATATATTATACACTATACAATATACACTATTATCTATATATTATACTCTATACATTATACACTATTATCCATATATTATACACTAAACATTATGCACTATTCTGTATCGAAGAACCAAGAAGGATTTGTCGAATTGTGATGAAATTTCGCTGGCAAAGACACCTTGGTTTAACATGCAAATGATAAAACTTTCAAGGCCAATGAACTTGAATTACTGTCGTAGCGCGTATTTCTGCTGAGCAACTAGCGAAGTATAAAACAGGTGGTAGAGGCGGAAAATTTCTATTTATTCGTTTTCGCCGGTGTGATTCCCTAGAGAAAAAACGAATGATGCTATTACAATGTCTCCGAAGACCTTGTAGACAACGGAATAACTTCGGACGTAGTCGCATTGTTGGAATTTGGGAAGCTGGGTGGTCATATCGAGCAATAGGTCGTCCCTTCAATGTACAGACACAGCTGTACAAAGGTGCTGGAAGAAAGGGTTGCTGCGAGAAACCTATCAACAAAATGAAGGCTTTGGAAGGCCAAGATGCACAAATGCGAGGCAATTTTGGTTGATTGTTCGAGAGGCCCGAATTGCTCCAACGTTATCATTGACTACTATTCAACGTACTACAGCCTCTTCACTACTCCTCCCCCCACCTTAGTGGTACCTTCCGCCATTTCACGGTGTTTGTCTGAGGTGGTGTTACGCTCACAGCGGCCTCTGAAACACGTCTGCCCTTTGACCACAAAATATCAGCGGAATCTTCTGCAGTGGCATCGCAGCTTATCATCATGGTTGCCATCAGACTAACATCACATAGTGTTCAGGAAGGAATCCTGCTTTACATTTGAAGCAAATGACCATCCTCTTCGTGCCTGGATGGCCGGGGCTAGGAGTCTCACTCTTCCTTTGTTTTACAAAGGCATGCAGTCATAATCCCTGGTGTGATGGTGTGGGGTGCTATCTCATGCGATAGCAGGTCATCTCTAGTCATCCTCCATATATCTTTAACAACTCAACGGCATGTTGATACCATCCTGTGACCGGTTGTAATACCCACAATGGCACTTCATTCGGTAGCCAGTTTCCAACAAGATAATGCCATGCTCCATACCACTCGCATTTCTCTGGACTACCTCTGTGCCATTAATATTCCCCCTTGGCCTGCAAGGTCACAAGACCTTTCACCAATCGTACATTTCTGGGACATGGTAGAATGTCCGATTCGAGTACTCCAAAATGTCGCAAATCTGAAGCAAAAATTAATGAATGCCTGGCAGAATGTATTGCAGGATAACAATAGGAACATCTTTCGTCATTTACTGAGGAGTATACAAGAATGTATCACCGCCAGGGGCAGTTCCATTAACCACTGACTCGAACATTCAAGCTGTAATCGTGAACCATGGATGGACCCTATTGTCTTGATTTTTTTTATCATTTTATTATCTGTGTATGAGCTGTACACATGTTTAGTTTCATTAAAAACAACTACTGCCTTCATGGTGCTTCGTCTCTTTTGCAAAAGAGTGTATAAAGAGAAAAGAAACTCACTCGTCACAATATCTCTAGAACTATTAAATGTACAGACATGTAGTTTGGTAGGCACATACCTTTCGTGGAGTACAGATCTGTTACGAAAGAGGTTTTTGTAAAAATCCCTTCCTTCCCCCCCAAGGGGCATTTTGAGGGTTTAAGTGCCGTTATAGAATATATTCCCATTTTCGAACTATTAGACTTACAGACTAGAAATTTGTCAGACATGTTCCTTTTGTAGAGTAGAGATCCCCTAATAAAGGGGATTTTGCGAAAATTGACTCTCAAATGTGGTTGAGAGGGGCGAAAGGGGCCCTGCTCAAATATTACCATTTTTGAACCATTAGACCTACAGTCTTGAAATTTGGTTGGTATAGAGTAGAGAACCACTAAGAAAGGGTTTTGCGAAAATTGACATCCAAGGGGGTTGCGAGGGCTTATTATGCAAAAAAATCCCTTTTTATGAATAACTAAACCTATAAACGAAATTTAGAAAACATATAACTTTGGCTGAGCAGAGATCAGATAAGAAGGGTCGTTTCAAAAGTCAACCCATATAGATGTTAAAGGGTCATTATATATAAAAAAATCCTTTTTTCAACTATTAGACCTACAGATTTCAAAGTTGACAAGTATGATTTTTTGTTGATATGCTAAAAAAGCCTTTTTTTGTTTAATTTGCAATTCACTTAAATTTAACACATAACAAGTTTCATTTTCCTTCAGTCACTATTGTTTTATTTTTCAGTTCGCTCGTGTGAAGAACGGGTATACCAGCTAGTGTATGCATGGAAGTAAAAATTTATCAACGAAATTTACAGTAAGTGGGCATCAATATCTTTAGCAATTTGCTCTGTAAAAACAAAAAAAATTTCAAAATTCATTCTAAGGATCACCTTGGCTGAATAAGCTTGTTAATTACCATAGTGCTCTTTACTTGTGAATATAAGTGGTAAAAATTCCTATACTATCTTGCGATAAATTTTTTAACCATTCATTAAATATCGCTTCAGATCTTCAACTCTTTGGGATATTCAAATGTAGTAACCTACGATGGTCATACAAGTTCTGTTGACCAAGGTCTAGTAATCTTGGGAGGTATCAAAAGTACGGAGCTAGTCCCTGTTGTAAGAGATAATGGAGACTGTTTGGGGATTTGTACATATTCGAAAGTGATCTAGAAAGTCTTGCGATGAAGGGTAACAAAACAGAGGTGCAGGATATCTTCAACATAACTTTGAGTAGTTAAAGCTGCACTCAAGGAAACTAGAAGCATTCTATCGTTGTAAAAAAGCACCCCTGCAATATGATTTCAAGGTTAATAGCTATAAATCTCTGTATGATAAGGACTAATTATAATTGATAGCTCCAGCCTCTACACACACAAATCTGATGGTCATTCACTCCAAGATTGAAGTAGGATTTAACGCTGATCACTAGGCTATGCCAGATTACTGGTCGCTACGGTAATTGGTTACTACACCAACCTAGATGACTCAGCTGATGTTTTGGAGTTAAAAGCAGAACTATTACGACCGTTGTAAGTCTAACATCGGTGCAGTCAGAAAACGTGAAATGGTGGGAGATAAGAAGAATGATGTAAAAGACATTGTAGCGCATTACATAATAAACAATTACACCTTTGAAGCAGTTGGGCCGTATCCCGCAATCACGTGATACTGCCTTACATTCATGTGCTTTGAATTTATAGACTTTATTCAACTGATGTGTCCTCTGCAGCTGCTGGCAAATTTTCACAGCAGAGTCTATAGGATACAAACGGCTTCTTAATACTCAATATCACCTGCTAGTTTCATGCATCTCGACTATGATCCCTTTCGAAGTTATACAAATTGCCATAAGTACTTCTAGAATATTGTAATGGCATTAATTGTTAGATTTCTAGGGAGTTGCAACTTCGACAGGGAGAAAAGAAGAAATGGTTCTGCAATTCTCATCTGTTTTATTATATGCTAGTTGCATAACAGAAATGCGAGCTATGACCGGAATAAATATACAATGACTCTAAATTTTAATTTTTTGATTAAAATCATTCCTGATAATTTGTCGCTCTAAGCAATCTTTGTGAAAACTTCTCACTCCAACTGTTTGGTGTGCAGGGGTACAGTCATGTTGATACGACAAGGACAATAACGGGGACAGGGGAATATCATCTTCAAAATCATGTGTGATATCTTATAATAGTTACAGGTACCTCTTTCTACTAAGTATACCTTCGTAGAGCATAGGTCCCAGTAAACGATCCTTCGAGATACTGCTACTTCACGTTAAACCTTTAGTGGCCCTTGGGATGCGTGTTTGATTACTTCCTATTTACATGATCTTACAAAATACAGTTGTGGGAACCTAAAAACCCAATACAGTATATTGATCTTGCTATTATAATGTTGGGGAGATTAATTTCTGCTTCAGCTTTGTGCTACTTCCCATTACAGTGATTATGACATCTGTAAATCGAGCAAACAAAGAAGGTACGAAAAATGAAGTATGTGGTCCAAACCCAGTCGCTGTATATAACAATGTCATAGGAGGGGTTGAATACTTAGATAAAAAAAAGATTCAAAATCAGAAGATCTGTAAGATGGCATCGCACGCTCATCTTTTATTTTGTTACTGACCTTGCCATCCTAAATAGTTTCATACTGTGGCAAGTGAACAAAAGAAACAGAAGTTTACACCAGCTAACATTCCGTATAGCATTAGCTCGTCAGCTAATAGACGAAATTCCTCAAGAAAAAGGAGAGGACATTCTGCTAGCTTCTAATCTAAGAAGTGTATAGTTCCGAATGATGTGAGCTTAGCCAGTGTGGGAAATCATACGCCAAAGATGGTTTTCCAATTGTAAACGATGTAGGAAATGTAGCAGAAAGAGACAAGAAAAGAGAGGACCCGCTACATGTTTGCAGAATATGGTGTCCCCTTGTGCATTGCAACACACTTCTCATCTTTTCATGGTAAATAATCACCATTAAGGTATCTGTACACCTTCGAAGAAATTTTTTGAGAAACTGTAATATTAGATATTAAAATATTTTTTACTGATGAAATATAACTCCAAACTAAGAAAAATACATTTAATATTTTACTTATAGCACAAAAAAAAATTTTAGGGAGAAAAACATAGTGAAAATATTAATTAAATTGATTATTAGAATAACGCACATAACTCGAACGTAAACAAAAATATTACTTATCTGTAAATTTCATGTTGATCATCATAATAATTTTTAAGACTGGTACTATTTTTCTGATGATAATCAAATTATTATAATTTTTATCAAGGTTCGAGTAAAAGAGCATAGAAAAATCACACAAAAATTATTACGAGACATGATATACATCTTAGTTACTAAAAACATATCAACTTTATAATCATGGAAATGGTAGGGGTTCTTTAAAATAAATGTACTTGTAAAATTTAAAGTAATTTGGTTCACAACTTTTTTTGATATTTACGTTGTCAGATGCCAATACGTTAAAAAAATACATTTTGAGATAAATCTATATAAATAAATAAAATTGAAGTGTCTGTTTGCAATTTCAAATTAGCAGTTTGTTACTAAATGCATTTAAAGGTATTTACGGTACTTATATCAAAAAATCAATTTTTAAAATTTTTGTCTGTCTGTCAATCTGTCTGTCTGTCTGTCTGTTTGTTCCGGCTAATCTCGGAAACGGCTGGTGCGATTTTAAAAATTCTTTCACTAACGGAAAGCTACATTAACGGGGAGTAACATAGGCTATATTTTATTCCCATATTCTTACGGGAACGGAAACTATACGGGTGAACGTGAAACTGAATGCCAAGATGAACGCCAATTTCAACGCCAAGCTGAGCTAATGAAGTCGTTGTTTTGGTTACTGGCGACCGATGCTCTTCATGAGACATAACACTGTTACGCGCACATGATAATACGCTGACACGTGCCATATTTTTTTATGATAGTTTTATCTCACTGTTCAGTTAAGTAGAGCATCGGCTGTTTCGGATGCACTTTTAAAAATAATAAATCAAGGCTTCATAAGCAAAAAGCAATGCAAGAAACAAAAAATTGATAAGTTTTACGGTTAGTTGTAATCCTTTCTTTTTTTTTTATTTACATTTTTTAGTCACATTTAAACAATAGTTATTATAATCCCAATCTATATAAATAAATAAAATTGAAGTGTCTGTTTATAATTTCAAATTAGCAGTTTGTTACTAAATGCATTTAAAGGTATATACGGTACTTATATCAAAAAATCACTTTTTAAATTTTTGTCTGTCTGTCTGTCTGTCTGTTAGGGGGTTACTGGGGCGTACTGACAAAAAAATTCCTTCTTTCGAAATACAAGGATTATAATAATGAAATTTGGTTCACATTTTTCTTTTTTTGAATTGAAATCCACCAAGAACGGTTATTTTGGAAAACGATTCTCAACAGGATTACGGGGGTATTGATAGTAAAAATTTCGTTTTTCCCCCGTTAGATTTGGCTTGCATGTTTATTTTACAGAGTAGAGATCCACCGAAAATTGGTTTTGCGGGAATCCACCTCATTGTAGTGTTACGAAAATGCAAACATCATTCTATACTTCAATTTCAGAGATTTTTAGAAAATACAAATAAGACGAGTTCTGCCCCTTTTTTTTTATCAAGAGGCGATAAGTATGTTTTTCAATACAATTGAACTCTTAATGATAGGACTTAGATATTAATAGTTGATATATATAACATCATGAAATACCCAGCGAAGCGGGTGGGTAACGGCTAGTCAGAAATAAACTTTAAACTGCAATTTTTAATATCAAACCCAATTAGATATACTTAAAATGCCCCTGATTTATAAATAACACCCTCTTTCCTCTCTAAAACATTGATTTTTTTCCCTTGTAGCTCTTAAAACTTTTCTATGCTACTTTACATTAGGTGTTGAATGACATTCTGCATCATTAATTCTATTAACGTCAAGATGTTTGTATGATTTTAAAGTAAAATAACCAGGAGTTATATTAAGTTTTTAAAAATGTCAACACAACCCTTGTACCCATCATTAAATTGTATAACTGCATCCAATGCACCAAATTTTAAAGTTCTGAGGCAAACGAAAACTTCTTTTGGTACTTTCTGCCATATAATACCATTAAAACACTCATTTGAGTTATGTGTTTTGCCATGCAGGCATTTAGTAAGTAGTTCTTAGATGCATAATTCTAAATATGTAGGCTTAATCATGTTTAATACTTCATTGGATAAACCTTTATATTTTTCTTTTGGCTTTTGGCCACAAGATAGTGCTCGCTGGTAGTAGCAACTACTATCTTTTCTGATGAAACGCTGAGCATGCATGGGTTTCTCGACAATTAATAAGCAATGAAACAGGGCCGCAATAACATTTTGTCGAAGACCGGAGAGGTTTCAAACATTGCTAAGATCAGCAATCCCATAATAGTTTTGCAATCAAGCAGTAAAAGAGTCGGTGAGTTTGCCTTTACCACGCAGATATTTATTTTTTGACTGTTCTTTTCACAATCTCGCACTTATTCTATTATGAACATGACCAATGCATTCATATTTTGTGACGCTATCTTTCCCATTATATTTGACACTGATAAAGCCCTTAGAATCCCCGTCACCATAACAGTGTGCATGTTTACGGCCTCGTTTCACAATAGAATGTTGAAAGATTACAGTAGCACCAACAGTTTTCATTCGTAATGCAAAATCTTAAAAAATTGCTATGACATATGTGATCTGCTGCAAAAGTTTCCGACTCAATCCTTTTAAGCATTTTAGAAATCTTTCTACACAGGTGGGACAATATGATGACATAATTTCAATGTCCCTTACTTTACCAGTGTCAACTGATGAAGCTGCGACACACTCATTCATGGAAGTGTAACCCCTACGCTGCCACGTTCTATCAACTGAAACACCACATTTAACTATATTACTTTTAGAAGGATGTAGAACTAACAGTTCAGAAGCTACATTTGCATTGATAGTTCACTAACTTCTGAAATCACAGACATGAGTTTGCTCTCATGATTAGTGTACACAGTTTTACAGACTCTGGGTAAATTTAACGTACCACATAATTTAAACCCACCAGAAAAACCTTTACCAATTTGTCTCATACCATAAAAAATCTTGTATTTACTTCAGGAAAGCTTAAAGTTTTCTTTGAACTAGAAACCCCTGGGTAAAATATGTTTAGACCTAATAGGAAAACTAGGAAATGTTTAGACCTAATAACAAAATTTGAGTAGAAACCATATCTAAAATCCTCAGAAAGCAGTAAAACTTCTTGGAAACATTTTGGGCAACAAAGTTGTAAAAATTTTTTTAAAAGGACTTCTACGTCCATAATTATGTTACTGGTATGTGGTTTACTTTCATTTTCTGCTATTTCTTCACCAAAAAAGCATGCATTTTAAATTTCGAGGAACTAGCATTGGTAGATGTTGAGCTGCAATTTTTGAAATTTTTATTACTATATCCATTCACACGAAATTGACACTTTCCATTTGCCCTTATTCTACGTTTAGTTTTACCATTTTAAATGAAAAAAAATTAATGTTTTCAGCAGTAAAAAAGGATTAAACAGAAACTTATAAAGAGCTGCGCAATGGCAAGCAAATGTAAACAAACAATAACAAACTCTTTTCCTCCCAGAGTCTGGATAAAAATATTAGTAAAAACCTGTTGCCAAGTATATTTTTGGAGATTCTGAAAACTCAAAATCATATTTTAAAGTATAAAAATTTCCTACCAAACCAAATTAAACAAAACTTTGAAACATAAAAATGTAAACAAACATTTTTTTAGACTTCCGGAATGCAGACTTCCACTTTCGGTTTCAAAAAGTGACTACCGAGTAAAATTCAAATCCCCATAACTTAGGTTCTAAATAAGATAAAAACAAAATTTAAGCATCATTTTAAAGAAAAAAAGCTCAAATTTTAAAATAGCATCAAAATTCAAAAATCGAAAATTTTGGCGAAAATGACGTTTTGAAGGTGTACGGATACCTTAAATTTAATTTTCTTTCTGACGGTGAATGGTTCCCTGGGAAGTATTCTTCCTACCTCTAAAATTTAAATGTAAACAAACTTCTGCGAAGTAAAATATATTTCCTTAAACGTTATTGTTTAAGTGTTAATAAAACATTAGAAAAACCGAGAGAAATTTAAAAGAGAAATACAGTCGGTCGATAAAATAGTTGAGCACCGTGACTCTTTCAAAAAATGATTGAAAATGGAAAACGACCTTTTTTTGAAATCGTTGTAAGAATCTTGTCCCCTGTTTAAGATCCAACGGCTCTTTTTGTAGAATCCCCTTTCCCCATTGAGAGTCTCCATATAACGGCTCTTTGTGTATAATCTCCCCCCCCCCTCAAGTTGTGTTTCAAGTCCTATGGCTCTTTTTTGTAGAATCCCTTTTTCACCCCCGTTGTCTTTAAGGTCCAACATGATACGACTCTTTTTGAATGAATCCTGTCCCCGCGTTGAGAGTCTCCATCCTACGGCTCTTTTTCACCTCGTGGTGTTTAAAGTCACCTGGCTCTTTTTGTATCAATTTTGTTCCCTCATGTTGCGTTTTATGCTTCCCCAATCAAAGTATCTCTGAACTTCACTTCCTAATCCTTGTCCGAAATTTTTCGTCCGAAAAATGTTTTTGATGGGCGCGAGAAAATTTTTCATCCCACGAATGATTGAAACGGGGGACAAATGAAATGGAGACGGGGACGTTTCAAGCTTGATGGGCCTTGAAACCCATGAAATGTAGGCATTTCGACGTTGGTGTATCGAGAAAAGACAGAGGATTGTTCCAATACCGGTGTGTGTCTTGGAAGGGGACGAGCCAACTCGTGACCTTCCAATCTTGGCGTGTCAAGGAAACACGGAGGTATATCAACTCAACTTGCAACCATAAGGTGAGTCCAATTTTTATATGTTAAATTTTTAAAAAGATGCATTCCAATCTTGGTACATGATTAAACCCGAAAAAAGGGGGACCAAGTCAACATGTGACCCCCAATTTTCGGATTTGAAGATTTTGGCTATAAACATTTACCGATAAGACTGCCAGAATCTGGGAATTTTCAACATCACGCCAAATCCTGACAGTCTTAACGAAAAACATTTAGCATTTACCTGTTGTCGTGAAAACATTTTTCCGTCAAAACTGCCAGATTTGGAATATCCAATACAAACCCAAACCTGACAGTTTTAACAAAAAAAAAAAAAAAAAAAAAATTCTGAACTCGACTGCATTTAGAACCAATCTAATTTCTAGCTGCTGGCTGCTCACCTTTTATATTCTAATGAGGTCATGTGAAACGATTCCTATTAGTTGATACTCTCCATGCTTGAAACTATTTTTTCATGCATCTTGTGGCATCTTGTTAGTAGAAATTTTAAAAGAGATGCCTCCAACGTTGGTACATTCATTAACCCGAAAAAAGGGGGACCGAGTCTATCCTTGTGTCGAATCTGTCCCCCTTTTTTCGGTTCAATTTTTACAGTTCAGTCCAATATTTACAGTTCAAAGTCCAATTTTTACAGTTCTATTAAATCAGCCATTTGTTTCTTACATTCGGCCTGCAGCTTGTTGAAATGTTGCAGGTAACGAGCAAAACGGTAAGACTTTACCATGGTGCACTCGGATACATCATAATACTCGTGCACCTCATCGTGCAGGTGATCTGGCAGAGTATGGTCATGTAGGTCCTGGAACTTTGGCAGAGTCTCCAGGTTTATGGTAGAGAGTCCCAGCTGTTCAAAGATTTTGCACTGGTCGGTTCCCTTGACCACGATGAGGCCTCGATTTCCTTTTGCCAGGTGACAAATTTGCCCCTGACGCAAAAGGACAGGTATTCTGGGGGCACGGATCCAGGCAGGTGGCTTTTCAGATTGATACGTTCGTTGATGAAACGATTGGCCCGGCAGTCTTTCGAGGTGGTGATCAGGTTGGAGTGATCCACGGTGATGCAAATCACTTTTGGATCCTCCGAAATGCTGGCAATGGACAATTCGATGGGCATAGGCTTATCCCCACGGTGAAACACATTGGCATGAGCAAAAAAGGCTAGATGAGACATATTGCATTTGAGAGAAGGGCGTCGAATGGCTCGCCTATTATACTCTGGTGGGTCGCGTGAATCGATTCCTATTGGCTTTCAATTCATATCATGAGATTTCTATTGGCTATTCAACATTGACATACAAAAAAATACAAGCGGTTGGTAGAAGTACAAATTTTTTAAAGATATGCTCTCCAACCTTGGCACCTTCATTAACCCAAAAAAAGGGGGACCGAGTCGACTCGACTCGGTCCTCCTTTTTTCGGGCCAACGGGCATTTTTTTCACTCTATAAAAGCTGAAACTTTGTCATTCCATTCCGCCTGCAGCTTCTTAAACTGCTGCAGGTATTTTGCAAATTGAAAAGATTTCAGCATGGTGCAATGGGACACATCCTCGTGCACACCCTCATGCATGGGGTTGGGAAAGGAGCCATCGCAAATGGTGTTGAATTTGGGCAGCTTCTCCAAGGACACGGTGGCGAGTCCCAATTCTTAAAAAAATTTTTGCTGCTTCGGGCATTTGACTACTATGAGGCCTCTGTTTCCTTGGGACAGCTGGTCAAACATGCTCCTCACGCAATAGGGCAGGTATTCCACAGGCACACTCTTGGGCAAGGGACGTACCAGACAAAGACGAGCGTTTTTGTAGGCCTTGGATCGCATGTCTTTGGGCGTGGAGGTTAGTCCGTCATGGTTGACGGTGATGCAGAGCACTTCAGGATCACTGCCATCCCTGGGAATGGTGGCAATAGACAACTCGATGGGCACTGGCTTACCCTGGTGGTGAAAGACGCTGGCATGAGCAAAATAGGCGGACATGTTGCTTTTTCTGAGAGAGAATGATTTCTACTGGCCTTATATATGCTCGAGGAGTGTGACGTCAACTGGCATCCAATGGGCCAAGGCCTTTTGATGCGAGCGTTCCACGTGTTGTTCCAAAGCCCGTTTCCAGGGTTGGGGACACACCAGGCGCCAAGGGAGGTTTTCGTCTGGATGCATTTCCCAATCGTCCAACCACGTTAATAAACTCACGAACACATCCGCTAGGCACGTGCAGTCCGTGAGATTCAACGTATACGCCTCTACATTTTGAGGTTGATGGACCTCCCAAACTCGGCGAGACGGGGGACGACCCAGTTGAAAAATTTTTAAATCTACTCCTGGATCCCACGTCAAATCGAAATGACTCGTAAACACGACCACGGTTTTTCCAAACGACCGGGGAACGTGCACACCAAAATTGGGCTCAAAAATGATGGTGCAAGGATAGTCTGGCTCGTAATACGTGACTCGATCTGGCCAGCGACCCAAATTTCCAAACACGATCGTCGTGCGATGTCGACACTGGTCCAATAAATGTTGTACCATTCTGACACAAAGAATGAGACTTTTTTTTTAAAAAAAAGGATTTTTTATTGACAAGACTGATTCATGGGTTGAATCGTTTTAAATCCAATAGAGTGTTTGACACAAGAGGAGAGTTTGGGCATGGACAATTCCAGGGCCTCCATCGCCAAATCTCTTTCAAAAGCATCCAGGAAGACGATGAGGTCATTGTTTTCATCAAAGAGAGAGGGGACCAGGTGGAGCACCTGGGGTTCTTGTCCATAGACGGACGACAGGAGCTGGTCGAGCAAAGCAGTATCTGGCTCTGGAATCTGCATAGGCTCTGGATAAAGTAGCTCAAGTTCTAGAATCTGCACAGGCTCCGAAATCTGCATAGGCTCTGGATAGAGTAGCGCAAGTTCTGGAATCTGCACAGGCTGTGGATAGAGTAGCTCAAGTTCTGGAATCTGCGCAAGCTGTGGATAGAGTAGCTCAGGCTATGAAATATGCACAGGGACTGGAATCTGTATAGGTTCTGGAACCAGTAGCTGAGGCTGTGGAATCTGTATAGGTTCTGGAACCAGTAGCTGAGGCTGTGGAATCTGTATAGGTTCTGGAACCAGTAGTTCAGGCTCTGGAATCTGTACAGGGACTGGTATCTGTATAGGTTCTGGAGGAATCTGCACAGGTTCTGGAACCTCAGGTCTCATGATGCGTCCTCGTTTCTTGGGTGGGCGCGTCTCCTTCAAAGGTCACTTCAGTCCATGAGCCGGGGTAGGAGGAGGCAGCTTGTAGGGGGTTTGATCAAACTTTTTTATTTTTCGGAAATCCCCCAAGTGGAATCCCTTTTGAAGGAGCTGGGGGAGAAGGGATTCGGGGATAATGTCCAGAACAAAGGCTGTTTTTGAACCGTCAACATCAAGTAGTGGGTTCCAGCTGGGATCGGATACGCTGTGTGGGGCTCCAAGATGGTTCGATGGTAGAGCATTTGGTCATAGGGCTCAAAACTCCTCCTCACCACATTGGGTTGGGCAGGGCACTTGAGACTGGAGGGGGGGGGGCAATTCGTGCAGGAGTATGGGCACCTGCGTCGTTTGAATGAAATGAATCTCTCCGGGGTGCACCATTCGCAAACCAAAGGTAAAGTCTTTTTTGACAAAAAACATGTTGCATAGATGTAGACCATCCTCTTGTCGGTATTTTTGAGCAAACTATCTGGATTTTTCAAGAGGTTTTTGGACACTTTTTACCACATGATATCGTTGGGTCTAAATTCGTTGACGTGCTTGGCCTCCATCATGGCATGCTTGAAATTGTCCATAAACGTCTTTTTTTATGCCAATGGTCTTTACAAAATAATGTAAACACTCGTTTCGCGTGGGGCTCTTGGTAGAGGATGCCCGCTCGAACTTGGCCCTGCCGAGCGGCATATTCCAACGCATCAGGTTTCTCTGGCAACGTCACTGGCACCACGGTGGAGGAAAGGTGCTCGGGGAAGGAATCCATGCTGCAACTGAGGAGAAGCGTCGACACGAGTCCTCCTTTTATACGTTTCAGACAGAATGCGAGTGAAAAATGGGGTTGGGAGGTTGGTGGAGAATGACACACATGCCTTGCACGGCAATCCAACGATGACATTGCGTCTGGTGGCAAAAGAGGCATTCTCCCTGTGGATGGGATTTCAAGAGCATGACGGGGGTTCGTTTGAAAGGACTGAAAGAGCTCCAACTCGCTTGAATGTCTTTAAATTCTTGCTTGGAACGTGAATCGGTCACACAAAGGGTACCGACATTGAAATAATGTAAACAAAGTTGAACAATTCATTCGGACCTACCCAATCCAAGGCATACGAGACGACACCATTGGTGAGCGTGAAACTATGGTCTCGGAGACACAACACGGCCAGACCGTGAGTGTGGAAAAAGACTTGGGCATGGTTCTGGGGGAATCGATAGGCATAAGGGGGTCGTCGATAAGGTTTAAACGACGTAGTCGAGCGTCTTGTGGAATGACAGCATTTCTCACCCCATCTTGAGAAGGCTCATGAGAAGGAGAAGCCATTGGAGTGGATGGCAAAGGTGAACCGGGTGTTGAGAACAGGTTAAAAAATCATCCGTATTTGTCATTTTGAAAAAGATGAGCTGAGAGTAGTTGCTCTTAAACTATCTCTCTAAGAAAAAAAATTTTTAAAGAGATTTATTGTAAACTTTATTTGCTTCTGAAAGACATATCAAACTTTATTTACCTCAAAGATATTTCAAACTTTATTTGCCTGATTTCAAACTTTATTTGCCTCATTTCAAATCCTCACATTCTTTTTTTGTGGATCTTACAAAATGTTCCGGGGAGGACTTGTAAAATGACCCTTTTCAAACCCAGTCTAAAAAATTTGTGGGTAAGAAAGTTTATTTTTCTTGTCGTTTCCAACCTTGCCATTGACAGTAGCCCAAAAAAATGGGAGAATGATTACTGGTCCCGAGATATGCTCCTTTCCAACAATCATTCTCCCATTTTTCTGGGGAAACCTGTCTATCTCTAAGGTGCTCGCAATGGGTTGGGTGCCCTGCAGAGGGGACAGGTATTCCTCACCTCCAGGTGTTGGAGTAAGCAACGCATGTGAAATACATGGCCCCAGTGCGTCTTTTCTGGCCAATGCATCGGACTAAGGCAGATTGAACACGTGTCTGGCACTTGGAAGACGTCGCCGTGGATAACTCCAACCTCATCACTACCTCGAAAGAATACCGGGCCAATCGTTTCATCAACGAACGTCTCAATCTGAAAAGCCAACTGCCTGGATCCGTGCCCCTAGAATACCTGTCCTTTTGCATCAGGGGCAAATTTTGTCACCTGGCAAAAGGAAATCGAGGCCTCATCGTGGTCAAGGGAACCGACCAGTGCAAAATCTTTGAACAGCTGGGACTCTTTACCATAAACCTGGAGACTCTGCCAAAGTTCCAGGACCTACATGACCATACTCTGCCAGATCACCTGCACGATGAGGTGCACGAGTATTATGATGTATCCGAGTGCACCATGGTAAAGTCTTACCGTTTTGCTCGTTACCTGCAACATTTCAACAAGCTGCAGGCCGAATGTAAGAAACAAATGGCTGATTTAATAGAACTGTAAAAATTGGACTTTGAACTGTAAATATTGGACTGAACTGTAAAAATTGAACCGAAAAAAGGGGGACAGATTCGACACAAGGATAGACTCGGTCCCCCTTTTTTCGGGTTAATGAATGTACCAACGTTGGAGGCATCTCTTTTAAAATTTCTACTAACAAGATGCCACAAGATGCATGAAAAAATAGTTTCAAGCATGGAGAGTATCAACTAATAGGAATCGTTTCACATGACCTCATTAGAATATAAAAGGTGAGCAGCCAGCAGCTAGAAATTAGATTGGTTCTGAATGCAGTCGAGTTCAGAAATTTGTTGTTGTTTTTTTTTGTTAAAACTGTCAGGTTTGGGTTTGTATTGGATATTCCAAATCTGGCAGTTTTGACGGAAAAATGTTTTCACGACAACAGGTAAATGCTAAATGTTTTTCGTTAAGACTGTCAGGATTTGGCGTGATGTTGAAAATTCCCAGATTCTGGCAGTCTAATCGGTAAATGTTTATAGCCAAAATCTTCAAATCCGAAAATTGGGGGTCACATGTTGACTTGGTCCACCTTTTTTCGGGTTAAATCACATACCAAGATTGGAATGCATCTTTTTAAAAATTTAACATAAAAATTGGACTCACCTTATGGTTGCAAGTTGAGTTGATATACCTCCGTGTTTCCTTGACACGCCAAGATTGGAAGGTCACGAGTTGGCTCGTCCCCTTCCAAGACACACACCGGTATTGGAAAAATCCTCTGTCTTTTCTCGATACACCAACGTTGAAATGCCTACATTTCATGGGTTTCAAGACCCATCAAGCTTGAAACGTCCCCGTCTCCATTTCATTTGTCCCTCGTTTCAATCATTCGTGGGATGAAAAATTTTCTCGCGCCCATCAAAAACATTTTTCGGACGAAAAATTTCGGACAAGGATTAGGAAGTGAAGTTCAGAGATACTTTGATTGGGGAAGCATAAAACGCAACATGAGGGAACAAAATTGATACAAAAAGAGCCAGGTGACTTTAAACACCACGAGGTGAAAAAGAGCCGTAGGATGGAGACTCTCAACGCGGGGACAGGATTCATTCAAAAAGAGTCGTATCATGTTGGACCTTAAAGACAACGTGGGTGAAAAAGGGATTCTACAAAAAAGAGCCATAGGACTTGAAACACAACTTGAGGGGGGAGGGGAGATTATACACAAAGAGCCGTTATATGGAGACTCTCAATGGGGAAAGGGGATTCTACAAAAAGAGCCGTTGGATCTTAAACAGGGGACAAGATTCTTACAACGATTTCAAAAAAAGGTCGTTTTCCATTTTCAATCATTTTTGAAAGGGTCACGGTGCTCAACTATTTTATCGACCGACTGTAAATGGCCAACGAAAGGATTATAATGAACGAGGGCATTTGGAGTGTGGTGGATTGTCCCCAAGATGGACTTTCTATCGTCCAGTACTGGTCATTGTGACAGCTTGGTAATTTATCTCATTGACAAAGTGCCTCGTTCAACCAAACAATGCGGGACGAAAAATCTTCGAAGCGCAAAAATCTGATACTTTTGGGTACACAGGTAACAATTTATCTTATTCATGTGGACCAAATGTTTTTTTTCATTGATTGCTACTCTGAAACTTTTTAATTGATAAATTTACTGTGTCTTTTTTCATTCCCTACCTTCATAATTTCGCCATTAGTGGCGCTGCTGTCGTTTGCATAGCTGTAACTCTTTCAATTTTTAAGTATTTTCAGCTTAAAGGGACTTATCTATGCACCCTGTATAGTGAGAGATATATAGAGAAGGGTAGATATACATCATTGGAAATATATTTTTTGCATTTCCCAGATGGTAATCATTTATTTTATTTTTTACCAGTTCTTGAAATATTAGGAAATTATCAAGCGAAATTATTTAGCCGACTTCTATATTGTACTTTTATATTCTCCAGTATATAAAATTTCTTAACAAATTATCAGATAATTAAAATTTTGGAATTTTTATTTTGAATTATTTTAACTGTATTGAATTTTATAAGCATTTTAACCCTCTGAGTGTTCGGCGTTGTCCTGAAAAATCATCCCGAAAGCGTTTACTTCTCTTTTGCGAATTGCTTCGAAAGTGCAACACATTTAATTCCTTTCCCCTTCAAAGATCGCGGGAGGTCTACAGGGGAAGATTTTATTACTCAGTTCGGCCTCTTTGCTACTTTAAAACCAGGAGAAAACTCGTTCACAGCTGTGACGTTGCCTTGTGCGAATCTTGGGTGGAAAAAGTGGGGTCCACGTGGCTGTTTGATCGGTTAAGTCACAATAAAAGTGAAGAGTTAAAAAAAAACTCGAAAGAAAGAAACTTGTTACAAAAGTTGAAAAATACTTGTTTATTTTAAACAAAACAGAATTTAAAAAAATTAATTTAAGAAAAATAAACTATTTTGGACTAACGATTTGAGCCAGGAAAAATCAGCTTGTATTTATTGTGGAATATGAGACTAATAAAACACAAGTAAATCTTAATGTTTTTTTATAAAAGTAACTGTGTAAAAAAGAGTAAAAGTGACCATCTCTCTCTCTCTCTTTTTAAACAATAAGAGAATAAATGAAGTATCGTTACATACGACGATTATGTTTATGAAATAAAATCAATCTTCTCTATTCAATTATATTTTAAATTTAAAGTAACATAAAGAGGGATTTCAATACTTTTAATTTATATATGTTCTAATCCTATAAATCATGTTTTTATGTTAAGTGAATTTTTCGGAAAAAATATAAATTTTATTTCATAGTCAAACAAATTGTACTAAGCAAAAATACTTTCTTTACATCGGCATTTGTGACGGAGCAAAAAGCAAATTTAGTCAATTTTTATTTTATTTTAATGGGAATATATTTTTCTTCAAATTGTGAAAGTATTTCTAACTATTTTCTATTCAAATTTAATTTTTTATTTTTCTGTCTCTTTAGTGTAAAATGGAAAATTCATCGACAAATGCATCTTTCACACAATTCAGTCATTACAAATTGTATTGAGAGGAAAACTTCTCCCAATTAATTTTGTCTTTCAAACCAGTACACTTAAAACAATTTTGTTCAGTGAAGCTAACCGACAATTCCGCATTGTATTCATGTCATATTTTTAAAAAAATAACATTTGGAAATATATGCTGTATTAAATTTTTTGAGTATAATAAAATAATGCCTGCTGTGGAAAAGACAGAGAATGAGATGTGATGTATGGTTTTGAAAGAATGTTTTCGTACATGTAGAGTATTTTTGAAAATTTAAATATCACCAAAGCTGATCATATGATTGTAAATGAGTCTTATTTTAGAGTGTGAGCTGTGGGGTATCAAAATAAAACATTTTACTTTTAAATTGCCAAGGAGATTTTATTAAATATCCTCTCCGTAAAATTGCTTACAACTTTTATTCAAATTGTTAAGAAACTGAAATATAAATATCTGACTTACTGCAGTCAAAAATATTCATATTATGTGAAAATACTATTATTTCCCTTATTTAAGTACATTTTATAAGCTGTAGCCTAAAGCAATTTTTCATTTTTATAAACGAGGCACAAAAATTCAGTTATAAAAATATATTTTTCATTTTAGAATATATAAACCGGACATGATTGGTAAGACCATTTCTAAATTCCTATAAGAGTTTTTAGAGAAGCAAAAACATATAATTTTGGGTAGTTCAAAATTTTAATATAATACACAAATATATATATTATTAAGCAAATACGTTTGAAAAGAAAAAAATCAATTTATTTAAATCTTGTATTTCATGAACAAACTAAATCAGTTTCTCCTGAAATAAATATAATTGAAAGAAAAATGTTTAAATTATAATGGATAGCATATAAACGTTTATCTAAGGGGTATCCCTGAAGTGACGCAATCCTATTTGGTGAAAAATAAAACTTATTGCTGGAATCATACAATTCCCTAATGAATGGGTGAGTCCGAATTTTTTTTCCATGTAAACTGTTTGGGCGGAAATGACTAAATAGGAACACATTTAATAATTTGCATAAATAAAAATTAACCGTTATAGTTTATATATTTTTTTAATATTACAAAAGGTGTATTTCGGATGCACAAGTTTTTTTCTTTACGTTAACCTGTTAAAATCTGAATTTAAAATTATATATATGAAATTCTTAACATACGCAACAATGCCCTTCATAGTTTTTTTAATAGTACATGAATGCGTCTTCAAACATAACATTACATTTATGTGTTGACTATTTAATTAATATTAAATATAAATTAACGCACAGATTTTCTGAATTTTAAAATAAATATTTCAAAAACTCTTGTAAATATGATCATAATTTTTCACTCCTGAGTTTTAGCTTCGCAATATTGCTTCTACTTAAAAATTTATTCTATATTCATCAAATTTTTCAGCATATTTTTTGCTCTTAACATACAGTTTTAACCGAATTGTATGAAATTTACGAAATGCATTAAAATGCTTAAGATTCTATATGTTAAAATTTTAATTTAATATTTTATTCGAAGAATTGTTAGTACTTATGGTAAATAATTTTTAACTGCGTATGTGCGCCATACATAAATAATTTTTTCCGAAATTTCAAATGCAATTTCTACTATAAAATTCCTAGTTTTGTATGAAAATCTGGTTATTTATTGAATCCTAATTACAATAGATATCCAGATTTAAATTACTTGTTCTTCAGTATGCTTTTAAAAAAATAAATATTTAGAAATTTTGCATAAATAAATATTTTTTAAAAATAAATTTAAAATTGATCTTTATATTTATTTACATGCGTAAATGCCAACTGTAAATGTATCCGGATATTTTTAATTACTCTATTTACTCAAATATTCAAGTTTAAAAATATGAATTTGTGGAAAAACTCCCTCATTCGTGTTCTCTCTGAAGTAAACTGAAATTCAAGCATTTTTTTAAAATTCAAATATAATTTGGTGTATCTTAACAATGCGTAAGATGCCCTGCACCCTGGCTTTAAAATTAAAAAAAAATTAATGGATCTGAATTAGTTTTTTCGCTGTTATTTTTATCAAAGCGTAAGAATTTTTTTACAAAGATTAAAAATTATTCATTTTTAGTAGTAGGAAAGCTTAAAAGGTTTTGAATTTTGAAGCATTTGGTTTCTTTTTTTGATAACTTATAATGAAATAATCATGTTTTAAGAACTGAAAGCATTAAAAATAAGAAGATATAAGAAAAATAAGATAAGAAAAATAAAGCAATAAAATGTAGAGAGTTCTAGATATTATATAGATATATATATATATATATATTTTAAAAACTTAATTTTCCGTTTGATTATTTTAAGGTGAAGAAAATAATACGAGTTAATCAAGCAAAGAGAAAATGCTTCAAAAGTAATTTGTCCAACTATATAAAATAGCAGATTACCGTCCCAACTTGTTAAAACTTCAAATTAATATAAAATCCAAAGTGAGTTGTATAATATTTTATTTATGCTTTGGAACTTTTCAAAACTTGAAATAAAAGGCTAAATTCTGAAAAGTACAAAAAGAATTTATTTAATTCAATCGCAATAATATCCAAATCAAGCTAAATTACAAACACTAACTTATAGTTCGTTGACTAAGGGAACTAAAGAAATTCTTCCCAGTTTTTTTTTTTTACGATTCCTCCAGGGTGAAAACACGGGGTTCCCTGCTAGCCATAAAATTTCCTGTCAGTGTCCATTGTGTCGTCCCAACCCTCCCTAATTATTTTTCACGGTGTTAAACCATTAAAGGGGGGAAAGGATTTCAGAAAAATACGGTCTACGCGCTTTTGAAGCACTCTCTTGAAGTCAGAAAAAGACGTGTGGTGCGTTTTCGAAGCAGCTCTAGACGTGCGGAAAAAGACGTTCTAACCGCTTAGAGGGTTAAAATCAAAGTTACAGAATGTTCCTTTATTACTATTAAATTTTGTAGATATAAACTTTTTAAAAAGATTTTTGTGTCTTACGTTTATGTAAAATATTTGTTTAGAATATCATCCTAATTATCTAATTTACTGTGAAATATAAAAGAAAGTATTGAAAGAAAATAAATGTAACCAGCATATATCATTCCATACCATCAAAACGATGCTGTACATCATTCGAACAATCTGTTTTTCTAATATCCGATAGACTTTTTCCATTTAGAATTGGAAGTATCAAATAAGCTGAGAGGAAGTCAACTGAGGAGGAACTCAAATGTTGTAATAGATGACTGACAGACTTATTTAAGCTCCAGTCCTTAGCGTTTTCTTGGTTTGCTGAGAGGAGTGCCTGAAAAACAGTTTAATTGTACAAGTTGTTTTATTATTTAAAATGAGCAATATTAGAATAAAATAAATGTTGTACTGAGAGAGAGATTTGGGTTGAAAATAGAAATGTAATCTTTTGAATAAAAATTATAATTTATATTTCTTGCGTTTGTCGACTGTTCAGTAAAATTTCAGTTTCTACAAACATCAGTTTGCATAAAAGAATTTTTTTTAACGATTTGAAAAATATTAACAATCTGTAACTTAAAAATGTAAGATTTCTCTTAAGCATTTATTTCAGTTGAATGCTTAATGGAAATTAAATATGAATTGTAGAAAGTTGGTATTTTGAAAAAAAAGATTGATATATATACAATAAATCTGGATAGAGAGAGAGAGAGAAAGAGAGAGAGAGAGATTGACTAATGTTTATATTTGTGTTGCAATTATGTAAATAAATCTCATAAATCAAAACAATAGTTAATCGGAATGATAGTTAAAAGGATTAAAAATTTAGTTTCAATAAACTTTAAATCACACAAATTTCAGGGAATGAGCGAATATTTACGTCGCACTGCTCAACTACTCGACGGTTTTTGACGAAAATCAAATTTTTGAAGTCCGAGTATTTGTTTGCTTTTTTGATTGTACTTGTTGCCTTGTTTCTAACTTGAATCTTAACATAATAATTTTTTTTTTTTTTACTGTAAGCTCTTAAAAATTTGCATTTCTTTAAAACTAAACTAAAATAAATCTAGATTTTAAGGAAATTTTGTATAGGAATTGTATGTAAAAACCGATTCCACGCACATCTCTGAGAAAAAATTTGTACCTATTATATATATGTTTGTGTGTATGTCTATGTATTATTTAAAGCAGAAAATGTATTATAATAATATCGTGCATAAGTAAGTTTTAACTTTAAGCTATACCTTTGAGGTACAACCAGTTTTATATACATCATCTTTACTACACGATGGTTTTCAGGATTACGAAATTAATATTTTTCCAATCAGCCTATCGAATCCACTTTGTAAAAGTACAAAATAAGTTGAAATTTATAAATGTGTGAAGAACCGAAGAAAAAATTTAAAAAAAAAACCATAATAATTTTCTTAATAAATTTTTTTTTCATGTACCATGTTTTTATAACATTTTCATGCATTGTCACCCACTTCTGAGCAATGGCTCAAATTTCAAGTCTCTAGCTCATCGGGAAGTTAGTTTAAAATCAATTACAATATTCCACCCGGACAGACAAGAAAGCGAGTTAATAAAAACATGGTAAAAATATTTCAATGAGGACTCGGGTATTTTATATCAGAACTGTAACTTTTTGAACTGTAAATTATATTTTAATGCTATATAAGTCTTTTAGTTTGTTTTTAATACATTTCAAGCAATTTTTTTAAATTCAAGTACTCACAAACAAAGACAAGGTGAGCAATGTTATTATTTTTCCTTTATTTATTTATTATTATCTTTTTAATATTTTTACTTACCTTTACACTACCATAAAATATATACAAGCAACTAAGTTCTACGAATGTATATAACTTAACAAATTATCTATCATAAGAAAAACATAAAAGTTCCTTACATACCTGCGTAACTATTGCAGTGGTATAAACATTTCCGAAGCTACCATCAGGGGATTGAAACTTTTTCAGATTATTCACGGCCTCCTGATACTCACTTTGTGAAAAAGAAACGAGCTCAGTCTTGTTGGTGGCATCGTCAATGTCGGTGAAATCAGTTGTGTTGTCAGAATTTAAGCAAGATAAAGCCATGACAGTTGCAGCCTGAACATCTGCAAAGGTAAAAATCAAAATATGCAAAATAGGAATAAATATTATTTCTCCTTTTATAGAATAAGTAATAATATTACCTGCCTGGTACTTATTCACTTAGTAATAGATCTTATGTAAAATCTTTTTAATCTGGATGCAATGTTAATTGTTTTATCTCGCAAATCGTGGAACCTTTGCTTGTAATATAAAAGTGCCTTGCTGTACACGATTATATAAGCCACGTTATCACCATTTTTTTTTCTTTTTTAATCGTGCCCTTTTCAAAAAGTAACATTTGTGTGATAGGCAGTGTCGAAATTGACAGAAAAAAATATTTAACTTTCTTTTTACGTATTTCAATTTACAATCATAGAAAAAAATAATAGTATGTAATAAATGTTCCCTTTTTAACACGCTTTTATCAGCTTTATCTGTATATAACGGAATCTCTTTGAACTGGCAATATTTTTACACTCTTTAAAAGGTTAGATTAAATCGAAATTTTGCACACTTGTCAAGGATCGATGACAATACAATAATTTAATAATTTTGTTCCATTGTCCTGATCAGAATCGTCAGGATTAACGATTTCCCATTTCCAGATTTGGCGACTAATTCCATATCCTAATTCCAGATTTGAGGCTGCAAGTTACAACCCTAAAGAGAAAACGCTCAAAGTTAATACAAATAGTCATTTTTTTAAAAATGTCATTGACTTTGTCATTGAATTTTCAAAAATGACACCTTCTTCCTGATTAGTACTTCATACTTAGCTCTTCTAGTTATCTTTCAGTTGGCTGGTCCTACATTTTGCAAACCAGGCCGCATTTAAAGGACGTATTTAAGATTAATTCATGAATGAATAAAAGATAGCTTAAAGACTTTAAATTTTTTTTATTGTAGATAGAACTAAAAAATGAAAAATAAATTATAGTTTTAAAGAAACTAAGAAACACGCCTTTTATAGTGAATCGAACTAAAAAGTAAAAAATAATTCTTAGTATTATTAAAATGATTAACAAGAAATATAATATTATTGGGGTAAAGGCGTGGGGTGCTTCGTATTACATTTTTACACTAACTCTGAGGGCCGTGGGTAGCCTAGTGGTTAAGCATCGGACGCCAGACCGGAAGGCCCGGTTTGATGCCCGATACCACCAAATATCCGCCGAGTGCACACAGAGTACGTGCTCGTTAAATCAGTGGATCCGAATGGTGTCGCCATCTATCGTGAGAAAAATCGTTCTGTCAACTTCATGGGCTCAAAGATTCGGCTAACGACAGGCGTATCTCTATCCCGTTGCCATGATGAATTTCGTGGGCCTCGATCTGACTACGTCAGACAGGTGGCTTAAGTAACAACAACACTAACTCTGCATTTCGGAACAGAATTTTTAAGAAATTATAACAATTGATATCGAGCGCCCCAGCTTTTACCACAATGACATTATTTTTTTTATTAATCATTTTATTCTTATATTAAGAATTATTTTTCACTTTTTAGTTCGATTAACTATAAAAGCGTGTATATTATGGTTTTTAAAACTATAATTTATTAGCATATATATTAATAAAATTCAATAAGGAAATACAATTCAAATACCTAAGAGAAACGGATATTCTGAATCACTGCTCAAGACTTTTCCGAGATCGCTCGCAGCCTTAATTGGCAAAGATTCTTCGGCATTACAGAGGGCAAGGTAAGCAACAGGACGAATCATAAGAGGCGTAACTTCCATTTGGTCTTTCAAGAGCTGCACCAAATCAAATCCATGGAAATTGTGTGGATCTTGGCAGGTTATAAGTAAAGCATTTATGTACATACTCAGCTGGTTTGCTTTCAGAGGATCAGTCTCATTTCTGAAACAGAAAATAAATTTGACTTCAGTTAGGTCGGTTATATTTTTATAAATATTTTACCACTAGGCATTTTTTGTTTCTTTCTGTCATATTTTTGAGATATTATCATCTTATATGAATCGTATTGAAATATTATAAGCTTTTGTTAGTTATTTTTAAACAATTTATTTTTATCATTTGATTTGTAAAATGATTTTTGAAATTCATTTCCGGGAAATATTTATTTGATATATTAATTGTGATTTAAAAACAACTTACTCTTAAATTATAAACCTCCAAAGGTATTGCTTGTTTGGTTTAAATTCCTGTTTACGAATTGATGAATGGAAGTTTCTAACAGACCGTGTTTATAACTGTAACCGAAGAGATTACGTATTAACTGGTTGAGGGAGCTGGGCTGCCCTCGGTTGGTCACTTAGACAGTTAGTTAGTTAGTGTGAAGACGTCTTGTTGTTGTGTGAATGCACGTCTTGTTTTTTATGTGATCCTGTGTTTATTCTGCTGTTGAGCCAAAATAAAGAAGGATTTAAACCTGCGAGGAATATGTCTTCATTTGAATATTGTTAATCTATATTGCATTCCAAGGAAGTTTTTACAAGGTTGATATTTTTAGTTTATTTTTAAATTTTCAAATAATTTGTTCTCTCTTGTTTTATTCGAAGATTTTATATCTTTGTTTATTATATAATTCCTCTATTCACGTATTTATATATCTAATAAATTATCTGTGCATGTTAAAGACAAAAACTCCAAATAATACAAAAAAATAATAAAATAATTTGGAAAGAATTTTAAAATTTTTTTAATGAACTAGGATTCTTTTTTATTCATCGTAAAAGTACATTGAAGTTGTATTTTTCCCCGCGTATTTAGTTTGAAACTATTTGATTAAAACTTTACCGATTAATAATCTTAAAAAGTTATGAATATCCATTGATTAACAAGCATATGTAAGATTTCCTATATTTTTAATAGTACGAAATGTGTGTGTGCCAGCACATGTGACAAAATCAGGTAAAGATTTGTTTTTGAGAAAACAAATCTTTGTCAAATCAGGAAATGACACATGTGACAAAAATCAGGAAAGATTTGTTTTTGAGAGAACGTAAAACTCCTGCGAAGAGTAGATCAAAAGTAGATATGATAATTCTTAAGAATTGTGTTTGTAATATAATCACATAATATAGCAGATTTCTCTCTATGTACTGTCAAAATTCTGAATTCATAAAAAATATATTAGCTGTAGTAATTTTAGTATTAACAGTAATAATTTTAGTGTTAACTGAGACGAGTTGTTTTTCAATTAAGATTATATACTTATCGGAAAAAAATATACCGCTATATTTGTTCCACATATCCCGATGTCCTAAATAAAATATTCCTTTTTTATTCATTAACAAAATGCTTTTCACATTCATGCCTTTAATTAAAGCGAGCGCCATTTTTATATCATTCATAAAAGTAAAACGTTATACAAATCTTAATTATTGTTTAAGAAGGAATTGCAAAAAAATAATGACATGTTTTTGTTTAAATTCATATTAGAAAAAATAATATTCATTTTTCTATTGAATTTTCATCAGATATGTTATATATAAACGAATATTTTCATAAATCTTAGAGTTGCAACCACATAAAAGCAAATATTATAAAATTTATCAAAAGTTAATTTTCAGAAGGGAATCTCACTCATGCAAAACTTATTTAGTTTATAAACCTCAAAAAAATCCATTCTAATTAGAATTATTTTGCTCAGCATATACCTCAAAAGAGATGCCAAGGTCTGAACTTCAAGTTGCTTCTCTATTAGTTTTTCCTCGGCTGTCATGCTTGTGAAGTTTCTTTCATTACCCAAGTACAGAGCTACAATCCCTCTGTGAGTATTCTCATGCCATCCAAATACATCTGAATATTTACTCTTCAACCAATTAGTAGCATCCAAACGACCTTCTTCCACACCCTTCACAGCAAATACTCCAGTTTCTGAAAAGATCAAATTAAAATAACCAAAGTACATTTTTGTAGTATATGACTAGGAATGTACACAGAACGTGAAATTTCAAAAGATATATAGTTTTGATTAATAAGGAAAATTTATATTCCAATACTCTTTTTTATATTCTATTTTATTGACTGATTAAAATTTAATTTATGATTTGATTTGTTCAAAAGTAAAATTAATAAAAGACAGGGAATTATAAAATTAATTATTTTAACTTTATTCTAAATATAATTATTAAAATTATTTCATTGATTATAATAATTTAAATTTAGGTGTGTCGAATAAAAATATCTTGAATACAATTAAATATTATTGTTCTAGTATTTATAAAATTTTCTTTAAATTGTATGAAACTTATTAAATTTATACTCACTATTATAAAGATTTTGAATCTAAAGAGTGACTACTTTAATATATATATATATATATATATATATATATATAAATATATAAAAAATGAATATCAAAAAATGAAAAAATATATATAAAATATGAATATCAAATTAGATGCAGTAGAAAATTACACTACAGAATATTGTACCATGTTATTTATGAATAAATCCTTCAACAAAATTAATTTTTCAGGTATATTTTAGAAATATCAATCCTTTTTTCCTATTAAAAATATTATTATTAAAAAGGCTTTCAAATATAACAAGAAACTTGGTAGATTTATTTTCAATTATAATCAAGTTTCGGAGCTCCTATGTCCGGAGCAGTGTAAATGCTATTTGTATTGTGATTATATCGATGAATATCATCAGCACGTTGTCACTGGAGACCTTGGCATTGTAAAAGATGATTTATTGAGAAATTTTATGGAAAAGGTACTGGCTTTAGACTTATGATCACAAAAAATAAATCCAACGTTGTAAAACAAATCACAAGAGATTTGGATACTTTCTACCTTAAAATGGCTATTAAATACGGAAAGCCGATAGAAGCATTCAATCAATTTAAATCTCTTGTTGCAATAGAAATTGGAAAATTGGATTTCAACGTTGAAAATGAAATTATGTACAAAGACCTTAAAGTTTCGATAGATAATATTCAAAAGGATTTCGTGATAACTTATGTTGATAAAGTCTCTGCTAATTATGCAATAATATGTAAATATTTTTATAGTAAATTATTAAGTGATCATATTTTAAAGAATAATGCATTTCAAAAGTCGATTCACAGCAATAGAGAAGATGATAATCGTCTTTTGGCTTTAAACAAAAGATTAAATATTCATCTCAAAACTATTAAATACCCACGAATTTTTTTAACACCAAAATTTCACAAAAATCCAATAAAATTCCGTAGTATTACTAATGGGTATAATACATATATAACGAAGTCTGGGAAGATTTTACAATCCCTTCTTCAAAATACTATCGATAGCTTTCAACACACAGCAATAATTAAAAATAGCTTAGAGATTGTTAGAGTCACGAAGGATATGACAGTTTTTTCCATGTATGGCTTTGACTTCGAGGACCTTTTTAATTCTATTGATATAGATATGATTAGAGTTCTACATTTAATTTATGATAAATATGAATTGCATAATTCAATGAAAAAGGAAAAATTTGATATCCTGGTTAATCTTGTTTTACAAGAAAATTACATAGCATTTGATCAAAATCTTTTTAAACAGATCAGAGGATTACCTCAGGGTGGTCCTGCCAGTAATAGTTTAGCTAACCTATACTTACATTTTTTTGAAATTGATCATATTTTTATCAATCTTTCTTACTATTACCGTTATATAGATGATATTATAATTTTTGGTAAAAATAGTGAATTCAAACCAAATATTATGTTCTACCCTGACAATCTCAACCTTCTTAAAACTAATTTTAACTCTAATATGGTTGAATTCCTAGATTTAGACTTGCATCTTATTGACAATAGAGTAGTCTGTAACATTTATGACAAAAGAGATTCTTTTAGTTTCCATGTAATTAAAATTCCTGTATGGAACAGCAATTTGCATCTATCAATTTACAGAAATATTGTTTTGAATTTTTTACTTAGGAATGATAACTTAACTACCAACAAATTTAATAATATCAAGAAATTCTTCCAATGCTGCTTAGATCATGACTATCCTTTTAACTTCTTAAGAGCATATATTCATTACAAATACATTAATCGTCTAGCTATTTCTGATTTCAAAACCACCATACAACAATAGGATTTCAAAGTCAGCATTTTAGTGGTTTTGCTGTGAAGATTCTGTTTTAACACTCTTCACACAGTTTATTTTTTAAACACCCTTCTTAAAAATCCTATAATATGAAAAATTTCTACATTTTTAGCAACCAAATTTCTACATTTCTACATTTTGACAACCAACCAATTTTCTACATTTGTGACAACCAACCAAGTTATAGCCTACCAAATTTGAATGTAATCTTTTTTGGCGTCTTCTTTACAAGCTGGTATAATTGATGCGGTTAAGTGCAATTTAGATTTTTATCACAACATATAAAAGCTTTCCATCGGTTTCAAGAGTGTTGGATCTCCTGGAATAAGCTCTGTGAGCAGAAGTTTTAAAATCTTTTTGGAAGAATCCTTTTACTGGGTAATTCTTTTGATATTTTTCTGCTTAAACATTTTGGGAGAATTTTTTGCTTAATAGTAGTCGGTTGTTCTTTCATATTTCTATGAGATTTTTTATACTTTGGATTTTTTATACTTTGGATTTTTTATACTTTGGATTTTTTATACTTAGAATTTTTATACTTTAAATTTCTATTTATTTTATTTTTGTCTTTCCTACTGAGTTGCAAAGGGGGAAGGTTGGCGCCTTCAAACTAGTTAATCCCCACTTATTCGGTCCTAAGTCCGAAATTGCATTTTGACTCGCTAGGTTCTTATTTGTATTTCAATAGATTTGATCTTAATTATTTTTTTTTCCTGTTATGTTCTATATTTTATATAAATTTCTTCCATATATATATATATAAATTTTGAAAAGAAATACTATTCTGAAAATGAATACTTTTTAAGAACTTTCTTTCTAGAAATAAGTTGACCAGATGAGACCTATATATAGATGTGGGTTGCCATTCATAAAAATAAAATTAGTGCAAGCGAATCTGTGAAATATGGTTGAAATATTTCATCCTGTATTTCACAGAAGTTATAAAGCCTCTTCCAAGGAATGGAAGTTTGGAGAACGAGCCTGATTTAGTTTTGTTCTGTACTTTTGGAGAATTTCAACAAAATATGCAAAACTTTCCTAACAAAACATCTGTCTTGTCTAAGCAAAGATGAATATCTTTTTTTTGGGTTATATATATATAAGATATTAAACAGAAATCGTGTTTATTATAAATAATAGAGTTATTGTGTGTGTGTGTGTGAAAAGTAAGACATTGCGCTATATTTTAGAGAATGCTAATTAACTTAGAAAAGTAGCTACACATAGTTTACTAAAAACATTGACTTATTTCAGAACTTACCACATCCGATTTCGTCAGCTCCATCATTACAATGTTCTATTCCATCGCATACTTGAGACATAGGAAGGCAAATTCCAGAGGAACATTTAAAAGAATCTTTCCGAGTACACAGAATACTCTCTACAAAATGCATTGTAAAAAATAAAGATTACGTTTTTCAACACAACTATATTAAATTAATGGTATGCTACGTCTATACATATCGGGTTTCTTTATTTGAAATTTCATTTATCTGTACGCTTTTACAATTTATGAGTTTATAGGGTTCATAATTTTGAGTAGCCTTTTTCAAAATTGATGTAGGTAATATTCGGTAAAGAATTTAAATGAATAAAGATGTTTATGTATACAAATGTTAAAAACTAAATCGTTGCCCATTTTCGATCTCTTAGCTAAGACGGAGGATCAACTGTCTAATAAAAAACATAGTTAGGGATTTCTTCCGCGAAGAACACAAAAATATCAACCCTAATAAACCATATTTTAAATAGATTCTCATTGTCCAATAGTAGCCTAGATGGAAATCTGTCAGCAGGTTTCGTTTGATATTTGGCTATGATTTCCTGCGTAAACATCAATGTCCTCTCTTGTATTTTTTATGATCTCCTTTAAGTAATAAACTTGCCTCACCTGATGCTTTACTCTTCCTCGGACCTAAATCTAGGAGCGCTACTGGAGAACTCGTTTATACTTATCGATTAATTGTTATCTATTTCGGTATTTTAATGTGCCATAGAAAATAAAAATAATTAGAACGTTTAAAAATCTATTGCCTAGACAAAAAATGTTAAATCCCACTTGGAAATGTAAATGGAAATGATTAGTTTAAATTTATTTTTTAATTAAAACTTGGATAAAGATCAAATAATGATGAAATATTGAAGCTTATAGCTTGTTCATTTATACGCCTATATACATATATGTATATATATGTATGTGTGTGTATAATACAATTTGCAAACGTACATAGTTTTGATCTCTAAATATCACAATTTCTTTTAACGCTGTTTTACAGTGTTTTTGAAATTAAAGAAAATATGTTAATTAAAGTTCAACTTTTGCTGAATGAAAGTAGATTGCAACGTTTTTCTAATTAAATTTTACACTAGTGTGCAAAACATAAGGAACGATGTAAATTTTAAGCAGAAAACCACGAAATTGCAGAAAATAGGTTATTTCAATTAGTACAATTCAGTAGAAAGGTGATACGTTTGCGAATATCAAGAACAAAACATCATAGGCGACGTGAGTGTTCAAGATTACAATTAAAGGAAGAATTAAAGATATTCCTGAAATATGGTTAGAAGCAATCAACTGCACGACTTCACACGCAGAAGAATGATCGGAAAGTTAGAGGAGTGGCGTAGTTTAACCACTGAAGCTGAAGAATTAAGAGTCAACAAAAGTGTCTTTTCACGTGCTTGGAAAAACCTTCCAAGACATAAGTACAACTGTTAAAAAGGTTCGTTGTAGCCTCCCTAGGAAAAGAACTGCAGCGGATGACCCACATAGCATCCTGCAGGTGAAAAGAGTCCGATACCAGTCACTAAGCACCATTGCTCATCAACTGTGAATGCCAACAGTGTGACAAGGGCCGTGGTTTATTGTCGTCAGACACCTACACAAAGGTGGCCTATTCGCCCAGACTCCTGAAAACTGAAAGTTGGCCACTGGTTGCACCATTTAGAATAGTGTAAGCAGCGTAAAAACAGGACATCTCATCAATGGGGACGTGTCCTCTTTACGCATGAGAGTCGTTTGAGTGTTACAAAAATTCTCAACGACAGTTGATTTGGAGAGGTGTTGTTACATGGTTCCACTCCAGTAATACCATGAAAAGAGACCGTTACGATGGTCCTGGAGTTGTCGTCTGGAGAGACATTATGTTGAATGGGTGAATTGAGCTCCACGTTTTCAAAAGCGATTCTCTAACAGGAGATGTCTATTGTAAGGAGGTGATCCTTCAACTTGTGCGTCTCTTCCGAGGTGCTATAGGACCAGACATTATTTTTAACGATGACAATGCATGGCCACAGTGGACACCTGATGGTCAGCAACTACTAGAAAGTGAAGATATCACAAGAATGGACTGGCCAGAGTTCTCTTCTAGAACATGTGTGGAATACTTTGAGGATACTCCTTGCGGCATGGAGCATCCTCCATTCTGCGAGGAGCACCCAATAACTGAAACAGCTACAAGGTGAGGAATGTACACTCTTACCTCAAGAAGTGTTGAAAAATCTGGTGTTGAGTAACGAGGAAGGGTGCAAGGCAACCATTGCAATAAGGAGAGATCTTTCTCATGATAAGGAACATATGTTTGTTGTTCTTCCTCTTGGACAGACAATCATGTGTAACGATGTCATGACCAGGAGGTCGGAGACGTAGGGGGGGGGGGTTGAGGGTTTGGAGAAGAAGCCAACATGATCTTTAAAACAGATATGTCTATTTATATATAACTCTTTTTGAATGATAAACAACTTTATTTTATTACCTTGGGAGCAATCGGATAAATCCTAGTCCTTAATCTGACTTATAAGATTATTGAAAATGACTTAAGTCGGAGCTGCTTATAACAGCCCAATCTCGAACCACGATAGCTCGGTACTGCTGCAATGCTATTTCCTTCCACAACTCTCGGTGGATTCTAAGATGAATATTAATTTCAGGTCGCGTGACTTCCCAGTCACAATTTACATTTTATTATTCCTAGATTTCGTGATTAACTCTCCGCCCCAAACGTTAGGGTTCAAATAGTATTTACATTTGCATTAAATCAAGTCATTTATAGGGAAATTGGTTTTTAAAAGTAAAATCACAATGACAGAATAGTTCACAAACCTTCTTCATAAACCTTCTTTATTTAATCCTCTTAGTTCTTCAACTAAGAAGATTAGTTGAAGAACTACGAATAGAACTCGTTACAACGATACTGAAAGTTCAATAAAGCCCTTTTTTGTTTGATTCCACGCTATATGTTTTGAATAAATTTTTGGCACAACTATGCTTTCGTCATCGTATAAAATAATTATGTCTGTCATTTCTAAATTTCCTGTTCCTCAGATGATTTCTCGTGGAGTTAGAGAAAAAAAAAACATGTTGCTTAAATTTTTCAACATCAGTGTTCAGCATTAATATTATCAACTTTATATGAAATACTCAATGAAACGCATTAGAGAGTGAAATATTCAAATTGAAAGGAAAAGTTAAAATGATATAAGCTTAAATACTTGACTTTTACCACTGCACTAAATTAATTTATTTATATCAATTACATTTTAAGCAAAAAAAAAATGTTCTTTATCCAATTCTTTTCTAAAATGCATGTGTCTTTTTTAAATTTTATTTTTAGAAAGCTTAGAAAATTTCTAAAAGAGTTATGCATTGAATAAAACCAGATACAGGAAAGTGTAAGTTTTGAAATAATTCATGGAAAAGGATCTGGCCCTCACCTTTGAAAAATTTAAAAGTAAGTTTGCATTTGGGATATATTTTTGAGAGATAAAAATCTTAAATACTTTTTTCATTTCACGTAAGTAATAAAAAAAAGTTATTGCATCAATACTGTAATTCATGACACACATTTTGTTCTTTTTAAGAGATAATAACACATTATGAAATTTTTCCGATTGTGACAAATAACTAAAAAATAATCTTTTTTTATAGCAATTTAATTCAAAATATTTTTTTGCCACTATCTCGTTGAACAGAAACTTCAATAATTTTCAAAAAATAAAATTTTTAACCTACCTCTCTTATACCTCAATTCGAAAGTATTTGAGCTCCCACTGCCGTAATAAGTTACTGTAATATCACTAAAAGCAACGACAGGATTCCATTTGCTTTGTCCAGGGCAAAATGTATTTGTCTCATCTGTGTTATCGATTTTAATGTTCACGTATCTGTCTCTACAACTCTAAAAGATAAGGAAATGTTTTATATTGATATGAAGCACTAGAAGAAAAACAAAAATACGTATATATATATATATATATATATATGTATATGTATATATATGTGTGTGTGTGTGTAATTGGAATATAAATAATTGTTTCAGCAATGCTATGCTTAAGTATATAAATTGACAACAATTGATATATAGTTACCTTTATTGATATTAAGAGATCCAGGACATGCTCGAAAGTGTAAAATGCCAAAATTAAGACCCTTCGTTTATGAGACATATATCTTTTAAAATTTCCAATAAAGCTTAGATATTTTATGTTCTTAAAAAAGATAATTTAATTTTTCTGTAGAACTACAAAAATAACTTTTTAGTTCAAAAGGTTTTTTTTCCTACTTAATTTATTAGTATATAATTTTTGAGAACTCATAATACGTACTTATGTTTAGGTACCTTTTTTAAAAAAAAAGTATCTTTTTTGTATGCAAAATATTTTTTACACATATATAAAACAATACACAAAAGACAGTGAACCTATTTTTTTAGTGAAAATTAGTATAGTTTCTTTAGAAAAATTATGAAACTTTGAAATTTTTTATTTTTCTGCTTTTTTTATGCATAAAACCATTTTTAAAAAGTTAGGTGCACTATTTTAATAGATAAAAAAATTAGGTTCACTATATGCATAGGCATCTTGTATAGAAATATAAAAAATCTGAAATCTTACATTACAATAGTTTTTTTAAAAAAAAAAATGTACCTAAATGCAAAAAAAATATGCTTTTGTGTGTGTGAAAAAGTGAAAAAAAACTAAGGGTCAAAAGGGGCGTGGTCATTTGTTTACATTTTTATTTTTCACATTTTAGGGCTATTTTATCAACAAACATACAGTATTATACATTTTTAGGTTCAGAAAAATATGCACTATTCTTTAGAACTAAAATTAAAAAATCGATTTTTTGAAAGTATATGATGTCCTGGTTCCCTTAGGTGTGTTAATAAGTCTTAATGATAATACCATACAATAAACTTGCTATGTATTGCATGATCTTATGTAATCCATTTAATAAAAAAACAATCACTATTTACAATCGACGATAGTATAATTAATTTATCTGAACATATATATACATATGCAATTTTATATACACCCTCTGACAATAAAGTTCGTTGAATAGTCCTGTAACATTAACGTACATGAAATATTAACGAATATTACCTTACTTTCCTTCGAAATAGTCACCTCCCATAACTATGTACCCCTGAGATCTACTATACAGGTGCTGGAAACTTTGCATGAAGTCTTTTTTTGGCAGGGAGTTCAAAAGCCTTGTCACGTTTCATTGGATGTCAGGAATACAGTTAAATCTCTCTCCTTTCAAAGCGAGTTTGAGTCGTAGGAATAGGAAGAAGTTTGGAGGATTAAGATCAGGTGAGTATGGTGAATATTCAATTTGCACCACCCTCTTTTTTCCAGAAACTGATTGACAATACAAGCTGTTTGAGGGTGAGCATTGGCGTGATTAAATAACCATGAACCTTGTGCGTATTGGGGTCAAAATCCACGCATCCCCCACGATTTTTTCAGCCTTAAATACTGGGTAACGATTTGTCGCACGCATTCAAGGTTAATATGCAGTTCATCATCGATCATTTACACAGTTAATATTCGATCTTTCGTGATTAATGTAATCACTTTCTCAAGGTTTTCATCCCTGAGGGAGGTCGCCGGTCTTCCGCTACGGGTTTTGTTAGAAACACTTTCCAGGCCTTCTGAAAAACGGGCAAATCACTCGTACACACTCTTCATGGAAAATGCTTGATCTTCATGAACACGTACCAGTATCACACAGTTTTTTTTCGGTGTCTTGATAAACTTAAAACAAAACTCTAAACTGATCTTTTGTTTTTTCATTTTCCTGTTCTCAGTTAAGAACCAAAGACCTGAACAAACCCTTTTGAAAAACAAATCTTGCATGAAACACGAACGATGCTCAACTAAACAACGGTGGGAGTAAATGGTCCACACCTGTCGCTACTCAAGGGCAGCGTTTTGTTTCGACAGTGTTGCCAGATCGGCCATTCTGACTTCATTTCCCAAACTTTATTGCCAGGGGTTGTATAACTTCTGTACTGATTTTCACCTAAACCGATTGACTGATTGTCAACTAAATCTAACATTCGATGATGTATTTCTTAGTACCAAAACATTTTAAAAGTAAGTAATAGGTTATTGAGTTGACATAATTCATTTCTCTTTTTGACCACATTACTAAACTACATAATTACTTTTTACTACATTCTTAGATCTTGTAATTAACACATTTGCAGACGTTTTGCTACTCCAGCTTACCGTAGAGTAATACGTAAGGCGGCATATTCAGTGTGATGATTGTGGAGTGCTGACGTCCCGAAAAAACACTAGAAGGGTAAATGAATCAATAGAGCACTCAACGATAAGAGGAAAATGTAACGGAAGAAGAAACGCTAAGTGAAATGAGCGGTTGCACGAGGAAACTGACTTTCCCAAGCTTCGAGTGCAACTCCGCTTTCTAGATTGTTTCCGCGAACATGCAGAAATAAACTCTTTTAATTCTTTAGTTTAAATTTTGTAAATATTTTAGTATGTGTGCCATTTATAATTGTAAATAAATTAATGTGTTCGATTAAAAATCAACATTTCTACAACACGTGATATGTCAAATTCAGTATTGTCCAGAACGTCTTAATTGGGAAAGAAATAGTATTATACATCTTTAGGTATAAAAATTAACTGTCACAGTGTTTGTCCGCGATGGACTCCAAACTGCTCAACCGCTAATAATATAATTTTGCATACTGTATGTCATTTCGTCCAACTTAAAACATATGATAGTTTTTATTTAAATTAATGACGCCACAATTTTTTTATTGCCGGAAATGTGAAGAATCCGGAAAAAACATTGCCAGATTTTGCGAGGGAATATCCGCAAAATGTGGCAAAGCTCATGTGTCTGTGGAAGCAGATATTGCAAATCAAAATGCACGAAAATTAAGTGCCTGGCGTACTTCGGGGTGTGGAATCCTATTTTCAAGTCAGTTTCCAAAATAACCGTAACTTTGCCGGATAATGCCGGCCAGCCGTATTTTAGACACACCGTAACAGGGACTTACATTAAAAGCCTTGGATCGTAAAAACTTGGACCCTGGCGTACTTCAAAACGGATAATTTGAATGTGATATCCAATATGAGAAATAACTGTAACTTTGCCGGATAATTCAGGATAACTATTTATTACGCAAACCGTAGTAGGAGCTCACCCTTAATGTCTTGTTATGGGAAAAGTGCGTTTCTGTTGTAATTCGGGATGGGGAGCGAGAGTCTACATCGAATTTAGAAAATCCTGTAACTTTGCCAGATAATGCCCCTTCCAGGGACTGAATTGCAGGCTCAGGGGCGCAAAAGTAATCTCCAGTTGTATCTAGGGGCGGGAAACGATAATTTGAAATTATATTTCAGAAACTCCACTAAACTTGCCGGATATTGTCTGAATTAAGAGAAAAGGCATATGATTCGAATCCCACGTCCGGATTTTCACTCTCTCTAGCGACTGAACTTGTTCGCGCTGGAGCATCAAAAGTCAGCGCCGTGTGCATTTCGGAGTGTGAAATTGAATTTGAATTTTAGGAGTTTCGATAACTTTGCCGGATAGTGCCAGTCGACCGTATTTTAGACACACCGCAGCAGGGGCTTGCCTTAAAAGACTTGGATCGTGAAAACTTGGTCCCTGGTGTATTTCAAAACGGATAATCCGAATCTGATATTCGATCTGAGAAGTAACAGTAACTTTGTGGGATAATTCAGGATGACCGCCTTTTACGTAAACCGAGGCAGGAGCTCACCCTTAATGTCCTGGCGCGGGAAAAGTGTATTCCTGGTGTAATTTGAGATGGTTTAAACAAGTCTGAAATCGAAATATAGAAATTCTTATATTTGTGTCAGATAATGCCGGGGGATCGGAATATTCTCGGACAGCAGTACCAGCCTTTGCTGACGTAGAGACGCAAAAAGTGCGTCTTGATTGCATTTTGGAACTGCCGATCCGAACATTCTCAATCCAATTCAAGATAATCTCATATCTACGTCAAATAATGCCATACGAAAGTATATTGCACTAACTGTGGAAGGGGCTTGCTTTAAAATTCTTGAGCAGAAACATATGCTCTTCTGGTGTTTTTCTGGATGGGAAACAAGAATAATCTGGAATCGGATTTTAGAAATTCCCGTAATTTTGCCGGATAATGCCGGCCGACGCAATGTCCCCCTTCAGAGACTAAACTTACAGGAGCAGGGGCTTCGAAAGTGGGCACCGAGTGCTTCTCGGGGTGGGAACGAGAATCTGGATACGGATTTCAAAAGCTTCCGTAAATTTTCTGGATATTGCTGGAATGAGGTCAAATGGCTTTGTGTTCGAGTTCCACACCTCCGCATTTTCATTCCCTATAGCAACTAAACTTTCAGGTGCTTTCGTGTGAAAATATGAGGGCAATAGGAAATTGCATCTTTGGGCATTGTTGTCTCTTTGTTAGGTGGTGGAAAAACTGCACATTATGCATTAGCTGCCATTGGACATTCACAAATACAAGATGCAATGTGTTCCATTTAAAAAATATTGGATTGGCTACAGTATTGAGAATGAATTTAATCATGATCAGGGATAAGTGTCCATGACCCATAAACATTCACTCCAAGCATTACATAGAGCTTTGCAGTATTTAAATGTCAACGAGAGAATATTCGGTGTTCCTGTTGTATTACTGTCTGGTGATTTTCGACAGGCATTAACAGCCATTAAACGCTCTATTTTTGCTCACGAGATTAACGCCTGTTTAATACAATCGTTTTTATGGCGAAATGGGGAAGCACGCGAGTACATTTGCAAGATGCTCAATCTGAGCAAATATTTCCTAACCAACTACTGAATATTGCAAACGGTGAATTAGACTTCATCCAATACATAATGGATGAAATAACCGGACGATTTCTGTAATGTTCTTTAGGCAAAAGGAACTGATTGAGAGTGTCTTTCCGGATATACTGTATAATTATCTAGATAATTTTTGCCTCTGTAATCCTGTTACATAATCAGAAAAAATGTTGATATTGTGATGAAATAAACTTCCAGACACAGGGTTGTTGCCAGT
>BMAO01020443.1:0-82957 GCA_019973975.1 Trichonephila clavata
GGCGAGAATCAGACTGCAAACTAAACCTGGACTCATCGGAAAACTTCACACAAGAACACTGTTGCGGTGTCCACAATTCATGCTCTCTACTCCAAGCTAATCGCAGACGACAGTGAGTTGCGGTAAGGGAACACATCTGACAGGCCTACGAGCATATAGACCAATGTGCCCTAAGCGTCTGTACAAGGTCTGCCTTGAAACTGTCGTACCGGTAGCTGAAGAGAGCTGACGAGACCGGTCTGTGCTGTGCTCCGTCTGCTTCTTTTGGCAGTAACTGCCAAATACCGGTCCTCATTCGGCGTTGTAACTCGAGGGTGACCTGTGCTGTAACATCTACTCAAATTACCATCATCTTGGAATCGTTGCCAAAGCCTGGAGATGACACTCTGGGTGATTCCAAGTTATTCGGATACTTCCAGCTGGGTACGTCCACATTCCAGTCTTCCAATAATTCTACCACGTAAAGAATCATCCAAATGCTTCCTTTGTGCCATAGCTATGCGGTTATTGCACTGAAAGGCTTTTAAAGCTCTTGTGAACAATCTTACTTCTTTGAGACCATTCCTTATATACCTCTCTCTTACACTATCGTCATTGTGACGTACTATCCGCGACATCTGGTGGTTTCCTGTAATTTGCATATTCTTCTTCAAGATGTGTGTGATAATTCTACAGGTGAAATTTTTATTTTAGAGTTCAATTTCTGTGTGATTCTGAATTATCCTTAATTTATGGACATGGGTGTATATTCTTGTGCGGTCTAAGAAAGTCAAAAACCAGATAGTGGAACATTGACTAAAAGTTATGCAGCGTAAAACCCGGTTTAATTTTACATTTCATATTGGTGCCCCAATCGCGTGCATTCCCTTAAAGTTGCAAACTGTGAACTGCAATCTATCGGCAGATTGGTATACTATGGCGTAAGGAATACAAAGCTTAGGCATATCATGAATCGAGTTCCAAGCTGCTTTCGGTGAGAGCCATTTAAATCTGAGAAAAGATACTTTGCACCATTTCATTTGGAGAGAAGTAGCGATAGATTTTCTCACTAACATCTGAAAAATACACGAGGGGTCTCCTGGAGGGATTGTGTTTGAAGCGTTATTGTGAAGAGACAGAAAAAGCTCTACATTTTTGATTGACATTCACTTAATGTAAACCAGCAGCCACCAATCTTTAGAACTCCGAGGATCATTCTAATGTATAATTTTATATTTGACGATCCATTATACTATGATTGACTATTACACATAGAGGACTACTAATATAATTTCCCGCTATATATCAGACCACTACAACTGTATTGTCACTTATTTGCATCTCTCCTTATATTACTATTTAATTTCTTGAAAAACAAGAACAAACAGCTCTCTCTCTCTTGTCTCAGCTTTTACTTTCACATGTCGCTAAATACACTTGAACAAGCAAATAAAAACTCCACAAATTCTGAAGAAATTTCGCTAAAACCTATTGATAAAGTATATAAACCACATTTCATAATACACGTTTTGATACACGTTAATTTTGAAAATAAATCTTCATAAATATGTAAATAACGTCCCAATTTTTCTGCGGAACATTAAACTTTTAAGGATCACCAGTTGGAGACCGCTGCTGTTTATCAGTGGTCACCCAACACCCGGGCCACGAACCGGTATGGGTTCACGGATCAAATGGGAATCACTTCATATATTCCATGTAAATTACTTTATATTAATTTTTTTGTGTAAAAGTATTGTATTCTGAAGGCATATTTAAATACAATTAAATTAAAACTATTAAATCAAAATGATCGAAATTATAAGCAATCAACGGTGCCTCTCAGTGGACCGCGGTCGAATTATTGAACTTTGACCTGTCCGCAACGGCAAAAAAGTGATAAGGGCCTCAATTGCGCTATATATGGTTCCTGTCATTTTCTTAATTTTTAGTTCAACCCTTGTTGACAGGGTGTCTGAAATTTCTTAAAGAGGGTGCGTCCTGGCTCCCTTAGGTTCGTTGGACTCATAAAATATCTAATTGTAACTTTCCGCGGAAACGTTCGCCCAATCAACGAATTAGTGGCAATGGCAGAAAAGAGTTCTGCCTCTAAATATTGGTGTGACGCGGTGGAGTTTATAATGGGCTGTACACTTGAAAATCACGGTAGAACTATGCAAAGAACTATGTAGAATTAGACGCTGAACTATTACGACCCCAGTAAAGATGGAGCCCCTTCTCACTCTGTTCTTCCTTCTTTCAGGTAAGTGTTTTTTGTAAACTATCAACGCACTTAAGCTCCTAAATAAACTTAATATTCAATTTTCCATGCGGAGTCTTATTTCATAGTAACTTAAATTTAATTCTTCATGATGCAGATGCAATTAATAGGAACCTGGGTGTTAATGTTAAAAACCTCGCATCAAAAGGTTCAGAAGCACTGCTGTAGATCATTACTGTGAGGAAGTTAAACTTTTCTACATGGTTCAGTTCTGAGAAGCCAGTGGCTAAGACTTCGTTTTTAAGGATAATGACTCACAACCATACAGGATCCAGCATGCTTTCATGATTTAAACCAACGTGAAATGTGAGATATTTGAAAAAGGGTCCGTGACACAATCATACCCTTCAGAACACTTTGGCAGAGATGCTTATTGAAGGATGAGGAATTTTATATTCAAGAATTTTTGAATTATCTGGCGTTGAATATGCGCCCCCGCAATTAATTATGGGCAATTATATCCCTGACGAAGGTACATTGGTTTATTGTTGTTTATTTTGAACTGTCAATGTACTGAAGCCAATCTGTCAATAAAGCCTTTATTTGTATTGTTCTCGCTGTAAACGTCTTGTCTTTTATGATAGTTTGTCTTCTCCATCCAATAAATACTAAACGAAATAAATTAAACAATACAAAACAAAAAAAACGACCAAAGAAAAAAATTACAAAACCAAATAAAAAGAGTTACAAAATAATGTGAGAATTTCATAATTATTTTAAAAACTGCATTTTTAAATATAATGTTAATTATTATATTTTTTTTTATTTATCGAATCGAATAAAAAATTGCCAACCAAAATTTTTGAAAAGGTTTTAATGAATTACTTAGATGAAGAAACTTTTATTTTCTGAAGAAATCATAAAGAATTCGAAAAATTATTATTTATTCTTGGAAATAAGAAGCAACAAAATTTGAAGAATTAAGTATTTTAATGGCTAACACTAATTAAAAATTTTTGTATTACGTTTTACACCAACTATTAGGAGTACAGGGAAACATTGCCTTTTAATTAAGAGAAGACAAATGTGCTTTTGATGTTAGCAATCTCACGAGCTTGTATCAAATTTATATTTTACTACTTTTATGTGAACTGTCACACATCACAATGTATAAACATAATTCACCAGCATTTAACATTTTAATCATTTTGTTCATTCATGTAAAAAAATGACGTGGCGCGTTTATCCTAAGGATAGAACCCGGGACCTTTGGGTCCGAAGCCGAGTAACTTAACCACAACACAAAAATGCTCACCATGGTGCGGAGGTTGTGTGTTACTGGCTCATATGGATTATATCACTACACACTCCCCTACCAGACAGTTGGTTAGGCGAAGGAACGATATAGTTGTTAATGGGAGCAGTCAGTTTGTGTGTGTGTGTGTTGGATGAGTTGCGTAATGCTTATCTGACGAGTTTTTTTTTCTTTGGTTGCTCTCTTTTTTTGGGGGTAGATGGTGCCACGACAGATCAATTGAGGTTTTATTTTTCTTAGTTAAGCTAGGTTCACCAAATGAAGTGGCGCACCTTTAGCCTAAGGACAGAACCCGGAACCTTTGGGTCCGAAGCCGAGTAACTTAAACACTACACAAAAATGATCACCATGGTGCGGAGGTTGTTACTGGCTTATATAGATTATATCACTACTGTTATGGAACGTTTTGTTCTATAACGTTAAAGTTTTTAAAAATTTGCTGCAAAAAATTCGAAGAATAAATTTTTATTCCATTAGGCTTAGCGGACCATCATTAGTTTAATAGTTGATCTAATTCCAGGGTGTGAAAAGCCATGAATTTGTAGAAATATTTTTTGCCGAAACTGTTTTGGAATGTAGGGTCTTATATTGGGTGTGGAAATACCACACCAGAGTGCTTTTCCTGATGGTAATGTGCATGACTTGAATTTTATAGAAGAGTTACTCTTCATTAACTGTTGCAATTCTATATCTTGGGTTTGTTCATCTGCTATTGCATCATAGTCGATTATTGTAACTGTTTCGATTCTTGAAAATGCATCTGCAACTATATTATATTCTCCTTTAATATAAGTTATATTTGTTGTAAATTCAGAAATGTATTGAAGTTGTCGTAGTTGCCTTGGGGGATGCTTTATCAGGTTTTAGTAAAAATGCGTAAGTTAAAGGCTTGTGATCTGTATATACTGTAAATTTTCTTCATTCTAGCAAATGTTTAAAATATTTAATGGAAAGATAAATACCTAGAAGTTCACGATCGTATGTTCTATAATTTTGTTGTGTAGGCTTTAGTTTTTTCGAATAAAATCCAATTGGCTTCCATGTATCATTTTCAAATTGTTGTAGAACTGAACCTATAGCAGTATCGCTAGCATCTGTAAATAATGCAAGAGGTCAATCAGAATTTGGAAATGATAAGAGTGCTGTATTGCTCAAGTCATTTTTACAATTTTCGAACTGTTTTTCGGCTTCTTCTGTCCACTGTATTTTTCTCTTGTCTCTTTTTCTGGCCCCTTTTAAATAATCGTGTAATAAGGCTTGGTGTTTCGCAGCATCTTTTAAGTATCTTCTGTAGAAATTTATCATTCCGAGGAAAATACGAAGATCATGCAGAGTTCCAGGTTTTTTATAATTTGTAATGGCTTTGACTTTTTCTGGGAGAGGCTTAGAACCTTCTTTCGAAATAAGATATCCTAGAAATTCAATTTCTTCAACTCCAAACACTGATTTGGAAATATTTATTTTAATCCATAAGTGTTCAAAAACGATTTTTAAATGATCTTTATGTTTCATTTCATTAGTTGACGCAATAAAAATTTCGTCTAAATAAGAGAATACAAAATCTAATCCTCTAAAAACTTCATGTACGAATCTTTGGAATGTGACAGAGTATTTTTTAAGCCAAAACTCATTACGTTAAATTTGTATATACCAAAAGGTGTTATAATTGTAGTTTTACATTTATCTTCTTCTGCGATAGGTATTTGATAATAGGCTTTAATTAAACCTATTTTAGAAAACATTGTGATGTTTTTTTAAAATATGGTGGGAATCTTCTATTCGTGGTATTGGGTATCTACCAAGAATTGTTTGAACATTAAGTTGTCTACAGCATCCACATGGATGGAATGTTCCATCTTTCTTAGTTACAAGATGCAATGGACTCGCCCATTGTGAGCTAGATGGACGAATAATTTGGTTATCAAGCATAAATTAAAATTTTTCCTTAGCTATTGCTAGACGTTTAGGATCAAGTTCTCGTGCTTTAAAATGAATTGGTTGACCTTTTGTTTCTGTGAAATGTTTGACATCATGTTTCACTTGAGTAGGTAGAATATTAGGCTTAGTTAATTCAGGATATTGTAAAAGTAAATTAGAAAATTTCTCACCTTTATTTAAAGTTGTAACATTAAGATCATTTGTGATGGAGAAAATTTCACCCAGAATACTGAGTTGTGTTATTCCATCAATTAATCTTCTTTTGTTGATATCAATCAATAAATTAAATTTGTGTAGAAAATCAGCTCCCAAGATCCCTTTACTAACTCTTGTAATTATAAATGGAAATAAAAATTCTCTGCGCAGTCCCAAATCAATCTTTAGCACTTTAATTCCATAGGTTAGAATTTCTGTCCCATTTGCTGCAAATAATTTATAATCAGATGGTTGTTTATTTTTAGATGTGGTTGGGATTATTGAACAATCAGCTCCACTATCTACCAGGAAGTGCAAATTTGTCGTTCGATCTTTAACGAATAATCGAAATTTGCGAAAGGCTTTTTAATGTTCTGCAGTAGAATTTGTCGCAATATTTACTGCAGACTGAAGTTTTCCGTATTTCTATTCCATGCACAAGGTGGACTGCATTTTTCAGGTTTGCATCGCGCACCGAAACGGAAGTGAAAATAGCAACATTTTCCTTTGGGGTCGAAGCGTTTTCGAGAGCAACTTCGGGATCTAGAACGAAAACTATTGCGTTCTTTCATTCTTGATTTGTGGAGAATGCTGAGTTGACATATTTGTTCCTCTAGGCTCTGAATTCTGTTGAGAAGTTGCTGGTCCTTTGACGACGTTTCTTCGCCCAAGTTTGAAGATTTCCCAGTTGCAAAAATCTCTGTTCTGGGAGTCATATCGGATATCTTATCAGCCATTACTGCTAATCTGTCTAAATTCTCGTCACTGACAACCAAAATATTTTTAATGGACTCAGGCAGCTTTTCTAACCATAAAGTTTTGATTAGATTTTCCGAAATATCGGACGTTGCAACAGTTTTCAATTTTTGCAGGAGCTGACTAGGCTTCATATTTCCAAGTTCAATTCCCGTTCAGAGCCACTTTATGCGAAGATTTTCGCTTTCTTTAAACAGACTCAGTAATCTGTTTATCGAGTCCGTGAACTTCGTGTCGCTTTTGCTGTTGACAATGTCCCAAATATTCTCGACATATTTCGGCTCCAATTGGGACACCAAATAGTTGAATTTTGTTTCTTCTGAAGAGATCCTGGATATCTGGAACTGAACCTCTACTAGAAAGATCCAAATTTCCGATCTGTCAGTCCAAAATGGCGGTATTTTTATGCTGACGGCCCTCGTTTCCAAATTCTTCGATTCTTCGAATGCTTCGCCAAGCATTATAATTGATTATAATGTGATACTATGATTGAATTAAATTTAAATTTTACATAAAATTACTAAGGGTCACCAGTTTGTTATGGAACGTTTTGTTCTATAACGTTAAAGTTTTGAAATTTGCTGCAAAAAATTCGAAGAATAAATTTTTATTCCATTAGGCTTAGCGAATACAACATCAAAACATTGCAACAAGTTTAATGCCAAAATACGGAATGTTGCCAATCCGGTAAACTGAAGAATGTTACAAGTAAATTGCTTCCAGATTTACAATATAAATACACATTATAAATATAAATATTAGTTTACATAAAAAACAAATTCCTAATATTACAAATGAGGAAGCCCAGTGGCTGAATGGTTAGTGCATCGCGCTTCCATACCACAGCTCCGAGGTTCAAACCCCGGGCTGGGAAAGGTTGACTCAGCCTTTCATCCCCTCAGTGGGTCGATAAAATGAGAACCAAGCTTACTTGGGGACCAAACACTGGGGGTTTTCGCTTCAGGCTGACCACCTGATCGGAACATCTGCTCATGCACCCCAGCGCTCAATGGTCACGTATACTGAGATGGGCACAGTAGGCCTTGGCCCTCATGGGCTGTTGCGCCACTGAGAGAGAGTTAAATATTACAAATGTATAAATATAAAGTTATAAAATTCATTTTTTAAAAATTAATTGTTCTACAAAATATATGTTCTATAATTTTAATAAATTTCTGTTTGTTTATTAACTCACTTGGCTTGAGTGGCCATTAGTTGACAATGAGTTGAATAATATTTGCTCAACAAAATCATATTCATTAAAATTATCAAAATAAATAAACAAATAAGGTACTTACGTACTATTGCAACCATATTGGCGACTACATTGGTGGGTACTAACACATTATTGCAACCATATTGGTAACATTGGAAAAAAACACTCGGAATACGCTGACATTAATGTGGAGCTTTTAGTCAAAAAATTCTGTGAAATAGTATAATAAGTAATTATATAAATAAATAATTATCAATAAAATAATAAAAATAATTTTTATGCATTTAAATTTATTATTTTATTTTAGAATTGTATATAACTATAATAATAAAATTAAATGCAATTATTATTAATTTTATTATTAAATTATTTTCATTTAGAATTCGGTAAATCCCAGGTTTTCATTTTGGAATTTGGTCTATTCAATCTGTTGAGTATTCGATCTGTCTAACCGTTCGATTGGAACGGTTAAGCTTAAAACTGTGGAGAGCAGAGAAATATGAAATGAAGCACATGGTTATCAGTGCAGCGCCTACGACACTTACTAAAACGGGGTTGCCAATTTGCTGAATTATCTTGAAAGTTTTCATGTTTGAAGATAGCACGAAAGTATAAAAGTACTTTCAGTTTGATTAAAGGAAAATTAATAAATTTATACATCATGGAAGAAGAGAGAATTTTTTTTGACATCTGAATCTATAGAGATAATTACATAAATTAAAATTATTTCAATTTGAATTCATATTAATGAGGTAATATTTATAGCTATAAGCAATGCTATCATATTTTATTTTCACAGACCCTGGGATAGTCGTTGAATTACAGAAACAGACTTCCCGAAAATGGACGATCCGGAAAATTAAGAAATATTCTACATTTAAAAAAAGAAGACATTGGCTTTGAGAAAGAATAACAGGTGGCGTTTATTCTTGATTCATTTAAAAATACATTACCCAAAAAAATGCAAAACCATTTTTAAACCATCAAATTTTCAAAATTTATTTTTTATTTTTAATTACATTCACCTGAAAAAAGTATTTTATAATGTCATTTCTTTTATTCTAGTAGTTCTTCGAATATGCGGAGCCAAAAAACTTTCATCTTCTTACGCTTTGCTTTGAAAATCACAAAGAAAGAAGACACTTGTGAAAAAGGTATGTTTTCTAGTTTGTTTGTTTTTTATATTTTCAAAGAAAAAGAAATAGAAAAGAAGGTAAATCACTAGAAAACTATAAAATTTTTGACTTAAGGCATACATGAATTTGGAAATTTAAATAATATCCCTATTTATCTTAAGCCTCAAACGTATGACTTTTTAAAATTATTCTTAAATATTTCGTTTGTCTCTTCTATACTGTTTTTGATTGCTAGATGTAAGAGTTTTAAGAAATCATGTTTACAAGTCTTTCATGATTCTTTAAGCAATGAAATTCTTTCTCAGCATGCATACATCCATCATTTTTAACTTAAACTAATATTGATTTTAACAATGAACTTAAACCCGCTTTACTCCATTTTTTTTAAATTTATGATATTTAAAAGTGAAGGCAATAGCAATCAATCTATAAGAAGACCTTAAAAGAAAGATATTAATATAAACATAATAATTATACTAAAAAATTTATTGTAAGACTCATTTTATTGTTTTTTGGGTTATTTTTTACCAATAATGGTAGTTTTGGAAAAGATTTGCATGCTTCAATTCAGTTTAATAAAGTATAAAACGCTTAACACGAAATTAAGGAGACAGAAATATTTTTTCATAATAAAAAATTTTCGTTCAATCTTTTATATATATATATATATATATATATATATATAACAAATTGAGTTTATTATAGACATGTATGTATGCATTTTTTAATGAAAATCAATGAAACAAAAACCTTCAGAAGAACTTAATGAAGTTAAAATCAAAATTTTCAAGGTTTTTTTTAAAAGAAAAATATTTAGTGAGTTTTTGGAAAACAATTTGCTGTTTTTCGTGGCATTGTCTTTTTTACCACAAATTGTCAACGAATTCTTCTATGTCGTCTATTTTGTTATTCATTTCACCAGTGGAATATGCGTCTAAATAACTGTGCATACTTTTCATGATGTTCGTCATTTTGGTTGACGTGGGAACAGAAGCTCCATTATTCGTTTCAGTTTTGCTGTCGGAATCTGTACCAATGATTTTTTTTAGCTTAGTTAGAACTTGTAAATGTTTTTGTCTGCCGTAATTGGGGATCTACACACATAACCAACATCTACTGCGATGAATTATTCAAATGATGTAGCAGAACAATCCAATAATACAGAACAAATCAATTTAAAACCACCATTCTGATCTATCACACCTTTCTTAAATCTGGTGTGTTCCGTATTTCATTAATTCCCAGAAGAGAAATATTTTCGTGTTAATGTATCCAACTACTTGCGACAACTTTTTTTTAAAAAAAAAATGAAAGTTTTTTTTTAGATTTTCTTAGTACATTTTAAGAAAAATATGCTAAAATTAAGAAGAGAAAAAGAAATTATCATTACTAAAATGGAAAAAAATGGGTAAAAATTTACAAAAAATAACTTAAAAACGGCCCCTTTTGTACCAAAAGTTTATGAAAAAAATGTTCAATTTTTCAATTTTGATGTGTTTCTTTGTAATTCGTTTTAGAAATGTCCTTCAGGATAACAGATATTTTTATTTTTACAAAAATTAGAGCACTTTATCTTAGTTATTATATGATGTTGCTTAAAAAAACAGAGATTGTATTAACATAAGGGACTGTAAATTTTGTAATAAAACAAAGATTTATAAATCTGAAGATGAAAACTCTTCTACTATATTATACAGAACATACACAAAAAAATTCAGTTACTTATTTGAGCATTTTCAAAACAACACATTTCGAGTAAAACGCGTTTTAATATGCATGACACCTTTCTTAAAGTAATGGCATCACTGTACTTAATTTTTTCATTTTCAATGGGGAGTGTGAAATTTCGTTCTTTATCTTAACAGTAATTCGTTATTGAAAGTAATGGAGCATAAGCAAACAATAAAAAATTTCATTGTAAATCCCTCAAAATAATCTATTGTTTTACAATCCATTACATGGTGTAAATAAGCCGATTACTAAACATTTTCTTCCACCATGAATTGCGTATAAATCCAATAACGGTTTTAGAAATATTTAAATTAAAATGAGTGCAATTGTGAAAATATCTGTCATAAAGGCAATAACACAACAGTGAAAGCTTATATTTTCAAAAAGTGGCAAGCTAAATATGGCTCCATTAGATGGAAAACCATTTTAGAATAAATAAGGATATAGCTTTTAAAGTAAAGGAAACATTACGTCCTCTGGGGTTTTGTGAATCACAAATGTTGAGGTAAAAGATATAACAAAATGAATCTAATAAGTTTTTGTTTTTCATTTAAGTGAAGAGATTTTATTATAAAAAAGGGAAACAGTATGTATTTAACTTCCCCCCTCATTGTATAAAAAACATCTTAACTTCAATATTTCGGATTTAAATACAATGTGTCATAAGGCAGCGTTTCTCAAACCGTGGGGCACGCCCATCTAGAAGGACATTATAAGCCTAGTGAGAATATCGTACAGACGAAAGCATAAGATTATTTAAAAAAATTATTAATTTACTGAAAGTATGCAAAAAACAAAATACATTCTGACATCGCAAGAAGTAAAATACACATTTACACTGATATAAAAGAGTTATAAATTTACTCCTATCAGTACTGTGCAATATATTTGATAATTAATGTATAATACTAAGTTAAGAACAATTTTAATAAAAAAATTACCAGTTCCACCAAGGGTTTGTCATATATTAAATTTTATGCATAATTTATAATACTTATCTTGATAATTTGTGTGGTTTATAATTAAAGTCGTATTATTCTAGGCTTAGCGCCAAAGTATATTGTTTTTGAATTCAATACAATGTTATTCTATGGAGGGGGCGCGATGAAAATTATGATTGTAAATTGGGTCGCAAAAACTGAAAGTTTGAGAATCACTGTCTTAAAGCATGGGCCAACTGGGCCCAGACCCAAGGCCTTGCCCTCAATGGGGGCTTCCTTTTGTTCTCGCCTTAGCCTTAATAAGATCATAATTCGAATAGTTTCAACGGTCAAATGTAATTTGTGGTTGTGTTCTCCAAAAACCTGGGGTTTGGGAAGATATATCAACTGACTACGAGTGATGTCCATATATAGGCCTAACACCATACATCATTATTACTCATTCAGTCAAAAGAAGACAGTCGGTCGAGCCAGTTTGGGCGATTGTACTAAGTCATGTACGTATATTTGTTTCGGGTTATTGTTTGTACGAGAATTTGACAATGTAGGCTATGCACTGTCTACTTTTAAAGGTCATAGATAGGGCCTACATTTGCGTTGGGATTCAGAGCCTACTTTTTGAGTAGAGGCTCAGGGCCTGAAGAAGTCTTAAGATGTCCCTGACAATACAAATATACACATAGAGAGAGAGGGAACAAAACTGTTACAGAATTGGGTTAATTTTTTTTTGTAATTTATGTGGTTTTCCTCCTGAGTGAGTGAGTGTTTGGTTTTATGGCGCAAGAGCCAAATCTGGCTAAGCTGCGCCAAACAATCTTTAAAACAATAAAAGTTTAAAATCATTAAAAAATTTAATTAAATTTCAGTTTAAAAAAAAGGGTAAAATTTCAAATTCTTTATGAATATCAATTTTTAAATTTAAAAACAATAGATTTGTGGGGGGACTCCTCCACAAAGTTTGGTAAGTATTATTGAGAAATAAAAGTTATTTTCTATGTTTTGTCGGCGTTAAAAGTAACATTCCCCATGCAATAATTTTTACCATCTTTTTGCACAATATTATAATCTGGTTCAATATCCTCTTCTCTCTCTTCCACGTCGTACATAATCGTGTCTTCCTCATCCGTAGTATATTCGACAGAAGCCGACTGTCTGGGTTTATGTGGGGTCATTTTGATTTCAATATTTTGTTTTGCAGTATTTTTAGGTGGACGCTTTTTCTTACGAGATTTTGAAGTCTGAGATGTAGAAGGTATGGTATTAGATGTAGTGGCAATGGTTTGTTGCTCTGTTTCAGTTGGTAAAGGTCTAAACATAGATACTGTGGGTGAAGAAAGGGCTTTATTGGATGAGGAAGATGCAACAGAGGTAGATAGACTTTTAGATACGGCGGGTGAGACTGTAAACATAGGGCAGGTAGAAGGGGTGATTATTTGGTTGGATGAAGATGATGTAATACATTCAAGAAAACTATTGGACGTGGAAGGAGTATTAATAAGCAAATGAATATAGGTGGCTGGGACTCTGATGAGGGTGTAACTACAAAAGAAGACGTGGATGGTATGAGTTGTGCCTGAGTTGAGGAAGATGATTTGGTAATTGTAGTAACTTTGGAACATATAGTTTGCTTTGAACCGGATATCAATGGCTGTAATAATTTTAAAGGCGGGCATATTATCTTTGTAATATTTTCATCGGTTTGGGATGATTTGGTTAAGGTTGAGGGTTTGGCAACCTGAGCGTAGCTTTGAGGTAACTGTGGAGCTATTAATTTTCGTGCTTCTGGATACGAGATATTTTTATGTGTTTTGATTTCTTGAATTTGTTTTTCTAATTTCCATTTTGAACACAGTTTGGAATCTGATGGATGGGGTTCTGAACAGTTAATGCATTTTAGCTCTAGATTGCAGTCAGTGGAGGAATGCCCAACAGATGCACATCTAGAGCAAGTAAGTTGTCCACGACAGGATGTTTGTGAATGTCCGAACCTCTGGCACTTGAAACAGCGCAGAGGATTCGGAATATATGGACGGATTTTACAATTCAAATAACCAGCTTTAATAGTTTTGGGTAGAGAGGGGAAGCTGAAAGTTCAGATTATTTGTTTTGTAGGGATAATTGTAGCATCTTTTTTAATTGTAATTCTCCTGACCTGAATCACGCCCTGATCAGAAAATCCATCAAGGATTTCTGCATCAGGAGTGTTCAACAAGTCAGGTTCAGAAATGACACCGCGAGAAGTATTTAGAGATTTGTGAGGACTTATTCTTACGGTAGAGTCAAGAAAAGATTTGGCAAGTAAAATAGACTTCGTTTGTAAAGCAGAACATGTTTCAATTAATAAACACCGGATCGTAAGCGCTTTACTGATTTAGGTTCGCCACCTATTCCTATTAGTGCCTTATGAATTGCAAATGGTGACTTTTTGGACATTTCATTGTTTTCTAAGGATATTAACAAAAATCTTATTTGTGTAGTAACTTGATCAAGGTTAAGGTTGGGTAAAATAAGGCCTTTACCCGGGCCATTCTGCATTGGATCCATAAGAGTATAAAAATCTTCATTCTGGCGTGCCTCCACCCACCACGGAGTCCAACAAGGGAGGCAGTGTGCCGGTCAACTGACATTTGTCAGGCTCAGCGCTTACCTGGAGTACACCCAGAATATAGTACTACAGCATCAGGGCGAGGATCCAACGGGTAAACCCGCCACCCCTTATCCGCAGCACTAACCCTAAAGCAATGTCTCCGATGAGACTTATCACCAGCCGATTGACAGAAGCGGGCTCACTCCTGCCACCCGTCTACAGCGAAGCGTGGGCCAAAGGGAACGCAAAGGTATCCCCAGAACACCATTTTCCTCCTTACGGGACGCCGCACACAGCAAACATGCGGGTTGACAAACAACGGTGTTAGTAAAACACAATACGAATATCGAAAATAAAATCAATAATAAAGGAACGAAATTAATGTATCACAAAATAAAAACAAAACTGTGTTAATAACAATATATATAAAGAATAGAATTTAATAACAAAAAATAAATTTTCGATTTTATAATCATGTATATTTAAAAAATTTTAATCTGTAGTCTAGACGGGAAAGGAAGAAAGAATGAAAGTAATGACGAGAGGGAGGGTCGAAAATAGAGAAGGATCACTAGGGTATCCCGGGTTCATGAAACCCGTGTTTACCAAAGACAGTAAACCCCGTGGGAAAAGAAAAAGATCACTAGGGCACCTCGGGATTGTGACACCCGTACTCACCTAAAGAAGGTGAGCCCCTGAGGGGGTGGTTTTCCTCCTATTGATGTCCTTATATTCTAAAATACTGCTTTACAAAATAATCTTTCTACATCTTCTGATTCCATCTATGATTGTTTTAATATCCCTTTAAGTTCTCCCTCATCCTTTTGAGTGGAGTAATCATCCACGCAATCACACACAGTTTTTTCTTTTGTTTGTTTTACCGATGGAAGTAAAATTGATATCCGTGTTGTTTTTGTATGTATTTGTGTATTTTTCATGATAACATTAAAATAAATTTATTTATAATAAATAAATATGTAATAAATAAATATATAATAAATAAATATATAATAAATAAATATCTAACAAATAAATGTCTAACAAATAAATAACAAATAAATATCTAATAAATAAATATGTAATAAATACATTCATATTGGCAACAATTTAAACCTCATGAGGAATGTAATGTTTTTATTGTCGAACTTTTAAGTATTAACCGCATTATCAAACAGATCATTTAGCATAAAGAATTTTCTAAAAATTTGATTTGTTCGAATATAAAATATATATTATAATAATATATAATAAGAATATATAATTCTTTATTATTAGCCCTAAAAAGTGTTCTGTTGCCATTACAGCCTAGTGGTCAAGGCCACAATCTCGTGGCTGGCTTGTTAATAAGTTCGAGCCCAGTACCGCTAAAGACCCACCATGTACAGATGGTCAATGCACGTTAAAGTTTTCAAGGGTCAAGTGTCCTTTCGTTGATGGGATGGAAAAGTTAGTGGAGGTGGGTATCATCCTGGCCGCTTGACAATGTTTTAAAATTCCGAGCCCGTCGCCAATAATCCTCGCGCATCTTTATTTTATAGGACGTAAATATTACTCTCACTCACTCCTCAAATAGTACTTTGTCTTACAACAAAGTCCTTGTAGAAATTCAAAAGTTTAAAAATTTTAGGGGCAGAGATAAACTTATGGATTTTGATTTTGTTCTTTGCTATACTGGTATTTTCGAAAATGAAAGGGCTGATTTCTTGGTTAAGTTTATTACTGCGCTTGATGTTGTTTCATCAGTTAATGATCTTAAATCCTTTTATAAGTAAAAAAAAATCGAAGAAAATGTTGTCATTCCTTGAAACAATCCATGCATTCAATCATTTCACTCTGTAGTGATAATGAAATTTTTCCGGCCATGTCTTGCAAATCAGTTTTTACGAGTTTTAAATTACTCAGTTTCTTTTAGGTCATGATAATTTTAAAATGTTAACTGAGTTAAACTGTATCCTTTCAAACATTGTGACTGTAAAGCTGATGGTTCAGAATAGTGTCGAGCATTTTATCTTTTTTGTTCCTAGTAAGGTGATAGAACACCTTTAAAACTCAATTTTTGATCAAAATATCGATTTTGGTCTTATATTAAAATTCAATCTTTTCTCGTTCTAAATCTGTTTAAGTTTTGTTTCTATCTTAGAAAATGAGTTGCATTTTTTGTTAATATTACTTGATCATAAATTTCTCTGACCAGAAAATCATTTCTGCTAATCTAAAGTAGCCCAATTAGTTTGTTTGCGTTTCTCTTTCATTGTATATGATGTGAAATATTATAATTAATATAAAATACTTAGTCAGAAATTAAAGTAGAATGTTTAAAAATAAATATAAATGTATCTGTAAATGCATTTTTTTCTTTTTTTATGTGAAAAACCTGGCCGAAAGCTTGTTGTTTAACGATTCTGTTTATATATGCGTTTTATTTTCATGCTGAAGGAATCGACGACGCGTAGAAAAGTTTATTTAATCATTTTATACTGGGTTTTTTTTAATTAAAAATGTAAACGTATATTGTTAGAGAGAGAAAGCGTAAGTGACAATTTTATGGCAATAGATATAAAAACTTCGGAAAATAACAGCACTTTAAAACCTGTAACTGAATGCAGTGCTAGCTCTTCAAAGTTGGGAAATAAGAGCGTTTGTCAACTCTGTAGAAGAAATGTCCGGGGACCTGTATTTGGTTAGAAAATTGTTGACCTTGAGCTTATTGGGGAGGCATTTGCTCAACTTTGCTGCAAAAAATGTTTTGCTGAAAAAGTAGAATTATTTAAAGATTCTAAATATGGATTGTGCTCCCATTTTACACTAAATTATAAGTCTGTGACTTTTTCTTTGCATTTGCTTCTTCAAAAAAAAGTTGTAAATGCTCCGGTTATATATACCAGGCTAGTATATGGTATGCGGCAAACAGGCAAAGGTTTTGCTGATGCATTCAAATTATGTTCAACATTAAACTTGCCTAGACCGACCAAATCTGCTTACAAAAATCAGGGAGCAAAGCTTCGAAGTAGCTGAAAAATCCATGAAAAAGACTGCTACTGATATAGCGGAGAAAAAAAATGCTCTCATCTGATATTGTGAAATATGACATATCTGTGGACGGCACATGGTAGCGTAGAGGCTCTACGTCTATGAATGGCTGTGTTGCTGCGATATCAGTAGGTAGTGGAAGACGTAGAAGTTATGTCGTCCTACATGTAAGAGACTTCAGACTAAGGTAAGGAACTTCAGTCTAAGGCTGTTTATCTTATGTACTTTTCACGCCTCCTACAGTCACAGCTGAAGCTGCAGACACCAAATAAATAGACATTATAATAAAATAAACACTTTTAATTTTTGCTTTCAATTTACTATCAGAAGGTTGCTCAAACACAATAGGAGCGGTTAACTTAATTATTAATCTAAATATCTATAAAAAATAATTGGATAATTTATCTTTCTCTAAGATCCAACGTAATGGTACTCGTCCTGGCTTGACGACATAACTTGTTCAGTAAGAAATTAAATTCTCTTTTTGAAGATCTATGGTCTGTTAGTTTCTGTTGTTGTTTCTTATGCCACCTGATCTCGACTGCGTCAGATACAGGCCCGTGAAATTCATCATGGCAATGGGCTAGATGTACGCCTGTCGTTGGCTGTAGCTTTGAGCACCATTCAGGTGACAGTACTGTTTAGTTCGGCTCGGCCATAATTTTGTGCGAAAACACCCTGGGGAAGGGTCAGGGGCCTGCAACCTCTCTTCCCCTTCAACCAACCTCACGAGAGGGCTTGCGGCTAGAAGGCTATTTTAAGAAACCCCTACCACAAAGGCCCTATACAGTTACAAATATCCATGTCTTCTCCGGGATTCGTACACAGGCCCTACGGCACAGCAGTCAGCGTCTCTAACCACTATACCGGATTCTATTATTAACCGGGGAGAGTCCGCACAGGGCACGGCCACCTCAGGCTCACGAGAGCCTTAATTCTGTAAAAGCTGTTTATTTTTTCCCAATGACTTTGTCAGTATTTATGACAGTTTTCATGAGAACTAAAATGTATTAATCGCATACCCCCCCCCCCTTTTTGGGAACGACAAACGTTTTCTTACACTCTCAAGGTACTTGTTGTGATTGAGTTACCAGCGTGACCATTTTTGCTCCAAAATATTTTCTTTAAAAAGGCTAAGTTTTTCCTCTGTGAATGCCTTAGTGGTTTTGATTGATGTGTTGTGTGACTCGTTATAGTTTATAAATGAATAGAAAATAAAGGAAGAAATAGGCATCTGTGTGATCTGTATTGGTTGAAGTTGAAAGTGATCAAGCCAGAGAAGAACCCGATCAAATAATGGAAATTCATCCTGATAGTGAAAATAAATTTGATAACAGTGATGAACACCACACCACCATGAAATGTTTGACTTGAAAGAAAAGTTTTCAAATGCTACATAAAAATATCCATCACGAAAGATATGAAGCCACAAATGTACACAAGACACACTGCGCCCTGTCGAAAAAACATAAGCAAGAAAAAAGTTCAGCAAGCTACTTGTCGATCATCAAAAGACAATAAAGCTAGAATAACTTGGAACAAATGTGAGAGTTTTGCCTGCAAATAACATTCCTGTAATAATAGTGAAAGGTGTCTCTGATTCGAGTCCCTTATTAAGGTTACACACGTTTGAAACATTTTAGTTCAGCTTGTTCATATTTTTTCTCAAATTATCTAAGAAAAATTTAAAGGTCCTTAAAAGTAGGTAAGTATATTTTCTCTTAATTAAGTTATTCGAAGGAATTTCGTTTTTTATCGGGTACAATAAAAATAATGAAAGCTAAAGGACTGTGATGACCCAGTCACCCTTCGGGACCATTAAGGTTAGTATCGAGTGCGCGCCTGCTCCCTTGTTATCTCTAATAATCTAAATTACGTGGCAGCCTAATGACCATTGACTCCCCCTCTCACTTTACCAGAGTTTAAATAGCAACTCTCATTTATATAAATCACGGCTCTTCTACGGGAAGCGATTTTATAAACATACAACAGTTAAAAAATATTTTTCTGCAGACGATTAATAAAAGGCGCGGATAGGAACCGTTATATGTTTATATATTTTGAAATAGTTAATGCAGTTTTATGTAGTTTTACTTTGTTTTATTTTATGTGCGTTTTTCCTTGTACTGTCTCACTTTCATATGGGTGGCTGCGATAGCCAAGTGATTATGGTCACGTGCTTGTGATCATCAAATTTGAAATCTAGCCCCAGGGTTTGATACCTATTCCCCCTGAAAACTCGTCGTGTTGACGGTTTGCTGCGCGTTAAATCATTTGAGTCTCAAATTTCTCCAATTGATGTGGTGACGGAGTTAGGGACGCCGAAAGCCCTCATGTAGCTGAACAGTGCGACACTAATATTCACTCACTCACTGTGGAAGTTAGGGAAAGTATTGCCAGCTCAGATGCTGTCCTTATCACTTGACCGTGGTTAAATTTACTTGGTCTCTCACCAACAGCCCTCGTGTCCTTTCATATTCTCTTATGTTATCTTCATTTATATATTTGCCTTTTTTTAGATAATTTTATAAACTCCATTTCCCGTGCATTTTTTCTATTTTGTAATTTATAATTTTAATAAAAACATTATTTAATCTTCCTTGTTTACTTTATATTTTTTTTGCAGCATATTTTCTTATTTTACCGTAATGCCATTTTGTTTCCCATAATTTTATAAATACGGTTATTTTACTTGAATCTATTCATTCTTATAAATTGTTTGCTATAGTATATTTTGAAACAATAAACTGAATAGAAAGGAGCACTTGAGACTAAGAAAGAAAAGAAGAATACTTTCCACGCCCCTTGAAATTGATTTCAATCTTCGTGCCGTCTGCCCTAATCTTTATTTCACGTTTAATCCTACATTCCCTTCTAAAAGAAAATACAATTCTGTAATTTTCTTTCTCGAAACCCGTCAGAAACAAATAAGAAAACTTACAGATGTCAGTGAAAATCCTCAAATAAGAGTTTTCCTTCTTTCCAAAGTATTTTTCTGCCAAACATATCGGGAGCAACAGAATAACTAACGAAGAAAAATATATCTGAAATCAACTGAAAAGTTCCAACTTTCGTGATTGGCAAGTAAGACAAAAAGCAAAGCGGAATAACTTAAGGGAAATCAATACCGCTATCTTGACTTTATATCACGATTGTTTTTTATTTAAAAGTCACTTCAAACATAAGTATAAGGAGAGAATTTCAATCATAAATGAATTGACTCATAACAGTAATGTGAACCCAATTGCGTTTTTATTAAATACATTTCTAGAATACTTTTTTAAAAAAGAAATTTGTTTTAGATTTAAAAGTTTAGAAAGAGGTTTTGATTTTATCGAATTTAAATATTTCTAGAAATATTATTCTTAGTAATTTTATTTATTTTATTTAAGTTTATTCCTTGGATTGTTTTGTATCAGTATATGTATTCTAAATATGACATGTTTCAAATTCCCTTCGCATTACATTTTATTTACTACTTATTATTGTAGATGTATTTTTTATACAATGTATAACATAAAATAGACTTAGGCAGGGAGAGTTACCTGAATGGAGAGAATATTAGTAGATTTGATACATGCACAGAAAACGAAAACTATACCATAGAAGTTTAAAGCTATATGCAGAAAATACAGCAGAAGCTAAAGAAAAATAAAGCTATATGCAGAAAATACAAAAAATAATAGCTGCAAGCCCTCCTCTAGCCTAGATGGTCGCTGTTATCCGGCTAAGCTTTGTTGTAGATTTGATGGATGTCGTCCTGCGAGATTTCGTGCGGGGCAGCGGTATCCCAGTGGTCAAAATAACGGACTCGTGGCCGGCGTGTCATGAATTTGAGCCTATTACCGCTGAAGAACCACCACGTGTAGGATGGGGAGGGGTGAGCGTTAAATTTGTCGGGCTCAAGCGTCCTCCCATTGGAGTGGTATTAAAGTAAGGAGAAGGGGTGGGGCAGCTTCGGTGTCATTCTTGTCACTTGACTATGGTTGAAAGTTATGAGTTCTGTCACCAAAAGCCTTAGATTAGCTTAACAGTTGTGTCGTTAATATTGACTCACTCACCCACAAGATATTGCGTGCCACACCTGCTCAATACACTTAGATTAATACAGAAATGGTAGGAAATATCAGAATTCAAAAGAGCTTCAGTAAAGAGAAATGTAGCGATTGCGATAACCAGCAAAATGTTGAAGAAGCACAGATACAATCAAAAGAAAGGCGATCTATCTGCGATTGGGTCATATTCTGTTCAAATGTAAACCCAGTGGTTTTTATAAGAGAAGAAAAACCCAACATGAGTTAGAAACTCGACAACGTACCTCATAGAGTAAAAGTCTCACGGATAACAAATAAATGTATCGAGCTATCAAATGATACGTCACTCCATAATGTTAACAGGATAAACAATAGAAAACCAGGTCATGAGCAGCCGGACCTTAGAATGTTGAAATGCAAGTCCTGCGGTCCGTGAAAGGAACAGCAACAGTAAGGGGCATAGAATCTTGTCTACGTACCTACATGCTATTCGGGATTTAAGAATAACAATTAAATTGTACTACATGTTAAATAAAAGGACACCCATAGTGTTATGAGGATAAACAATAGAAAAGTGTTTCGTGCACAGCCGGGCCTTTGCTTATCGAAATGTAATTCCTGAGGTCCGTGAAGGGAAGGGCAATCCTACGGAAACGGAGTCCCATAAAATAACTTTTGATTGTTGATCTATGAAACAGGTTGAATCGGTGAATTCTACAACGCTACCCTATAAGTCTCCAGATACGTCTTCACTTGGCATTCGGGTTGAGTTAGAAGTGGGAATCTTGGTTGAAAACAATACTTTTGTGTCCTTGAGATTCCATGTTGAATGCACCTAGAACCACGTATGCCTACCTTTTAAAAAAGAAGTAATAAGGGCCAAGGTCTTCATAGTCTCAGCCCCCTCTACCTGAGCGATCCTATCAATAGTCATTTCACAGTCACTGATTTCCCTGTTTTACTCCAAAACATTGATAAGGGCACATGGCATATTATGGGTACTTATTCGAAAATCACTCTGTACTACCATTCTGTCATCGCTTCAATTGATCACTACGTCCTTTACTATCTAAACGGCCATAGTTCGCACGTTCTTGCCAGCATCGTCAAATGGTAGCACGGCTCCAAGTGATCGTGAGATTTGATGACTTTACTCCATTTTATCCTAGAGTTGATAAATTTAATTTAATTCAGTAATATCCCGAACTTACGTTATAGGTAAACCTCAGTGATAACCTTGAAAGTCGAATTCGCATAAGTCGTGGTAAGATTTCGCATATAAATACATATAAATTATTTTTAGATAAGGTCGAAGAGGAAAAAAATAATTCTGAAAAAAAATGTTCAATAAAATTTTAGAGATAACACAAATATAAAATCGACAAACCGATGTTATTTTGATGTAGAAGGCTTCATAAGATGTAACAAGGTAGTCTGCTGGCTCAAAGATTTTTTTCTCCCACAAACTTATTTTTTCTTTTCTTCTATTTCTTGCTAATATTATTTTTGTTATTTCTTGTTTTGTTGGAAAATTACTCTCAAATTCCCAACTATCATTCGATATTCTGATTTAAATTAAGATCTTCACTGTCTTCTTGCTCCTGCTCATGCATTTCTGTGAGCTCCTAAATGTTGGAATACAGCAGTTCTTGAACGGCATCACAATCCACTGCTAAATTTATTTGTCGGCAAGATCGGCAACTTCTTCAATCACAGAACCAATTTCACCAATTATAATACTTTTTCCTCAAACCAAAGACGAATCTACGAAATTTGAAAATCGCATAAGTCGGGGTAGTGTAAGTCGGGTTATTACTGTACATAGTTTTGCTTCATTTAATACTTTTCAAATGTTCACTTATACCGTTCGAATCCATCCCAAATGTTGGTAAACTATACTAATATTTGTTTCTTTATCACGCTTAGATCGAAAAATTTCTCAAAAATGAAAACGACGAAAGAAATCTAAGAAAAAGTAAAATTAATGTTCTTTTAAAATAAAGATATTATATAGATTTCCAAGGTATAAAAGAGTGATGTCGATAAAACTGATATCGATGAAAATTTAGAAGATGTGATGATATGCCTTTTAATTTAGCTTTTAAGAAATCATTATAAACTTACTTTATCCTAAGCATATGAGTAGAACCTTCTTAAATCAAGAATTTCTCAAGTACGCATTTTTGGGGGCATAATTACCTTATTCTTGAGAAAGATGGTTTATCTTTATATGTTTTTTCTTCAAGTTCTTTGCAAGAGTGTCCTTGAAAACTTTTAATTAATTTCTATTTGCTTAGGAATTTCCAAAGTCGAAAAAAAAACACATTTGAAACGTTGTATTCTGTTTTACTCCGACAGTTAAAAAAAGAAATATAAAGACTAGGTAAACATTTAAAAGAAAAAGAATTTCATTTTAAAGGTATGCATATTTATTAAGTTTTGAATATATTTCCTAATTTACATGAAAACTATGTGATTTTTGGCGCTTTTTAAATTATTCTTAAAGAGATTCAATCCTTTTCTATCATAATACAGGTTTCTTCAGTAAAGCAGCAAACTTTATTATTAAAAATTAATCCTTGCAAATGGGCTCACGCTTGATGCATTTCAAGACTAAGAATTTAGTTGTCCCTTACTTTTTCATAGGTGCTTAGAAATGGGTTTTCAGAAATTTTCTCTCTCTACTATTTAAAGGATGCCCATAAATAAGCGCCCAAACTCTGGACATGATTCTCCCCCGTGAGTACATAAGAAAAGCACAAAGAACTGTACCTGTACAATAAATAGTTTATACCAGAAAAATACGGTAAATTATGATGCATGGTGATGAATGAATGTGATGTATGATTAAACACGTTGGGGCTTCGGCGCATTTTTGTGCTCCCGTTCGTGATTGGCTTGGACATGGCATACCCCAGTCACTGTATTGCACTTGGAGGTGTGGTTCGATGGCCACCAAATCTCACACCATTAGAATTTTGTCTATGGAGAATTCTCAAAAAATTGGTGTGTCGAGACATAGTAACACACAAACGAACTTTTTTCCTCGTCTGCAAGTTACTTGTACTGCGGGGGACACCGCACTACTGCACCATGTGTACTCATGCAGTCCTCTGAACGTTCAAGCCTGCCTCGATATGCACGGGGGACACTTTGAATATATATTTTTATAAATGTTTGAAAATTCTGTTGCTGATGTATCCAATACCAGCTAGCATAGGCTGTGACGTCATACTTTACATTTCGTACTTTTTCTCAAACTATGTATCGTACAGGTAGGGTTCTTTGGACAATTTTTATGTACTCTCATCGAGGAATCTGGCTATGAAGAGTTTGGGTGCTATTTTTCGAACATCATGTATGCTGTACATAGAGATAGATAAATAGTAACTAGATATAAAAATAACTAAACCACACTTATACGTAAGTTTAAAAGCTATGTTCAGAGAGAGAGAGAGTCAATATTATTTATAATAGTGTAGTATATATCTCTCTCCAGGTTTTTAAGGGGACATGGTACGATTTAAGCAAAAAAATTTAATTTAAGGATTGTCAAAATTTTTTCGGTTGCATCCTTTGTGTGTATACTATGTAAAACATAATTTGTGCTCAAAATTTCATAAAAAGCAAGCCATTTAATTTTTTAAGGAAAAAACTTCAAATTTATGAAGTGATTTTAAAATGCTACTCCTCCTACAAAAGTTTAGATACACGCATGAAATTTGATTTACAAGTACGTCAAACTATGTGTAACAAAAGTTGGTATGGGTTTTGAGATACCATGATTGGTATTCGTACAATACTTCTTTTTATGAATGCTTATTGAAAATTCCTTAAAAAATGTACAAATTCTGAGTTTAATTATTTTTTAAAAAGTAAGCATTGCTTTGATTCAAAAATGCATACCAACTTTTGTTACATGTATTATTAGCAATAGGTAAAAAAATTCAAAGCATTAGGCACGATAGAAAAAAAAGCCTTAGCATTTTAAATGAAGACAAACTAGTTTTTTTATCTTTCCGAGATAAGTAAGTTTAAAGATTTGATTTGCCTTAGGGATGTGAATAAAATCTCGAATGCAAAAGCTATCATAATTCTGTGTTTGTTAGGTTTAGAGCTTTCAAATTTTGTCAGGTTATAGAAAAGATTTTCAAGAATAATTTAAGCTAAAAAAATAAAATTTTATTTTTTGACCGATTTTTGTCTGAATCATACTGTGTCCCCTTAATTTTCCAAAATCTCAATGATATTTTTTAACAAGTATTGAAACCATTTAGGTCTATAGGAAATCTGAAAATAGTGGTCATTTGCGGCGATACTTGGAACTTTGGACCTTCTTAGGCTGTACTTTCCAGTATTCAAACTCAGTCCATAGACTAATTTAAGGACCAAATTGCGTTCAAATGCCTTTTTTCATAGGAAATATTGTGAATTACTACTATTACCTCAAGGAAAACTAACTTCAATTCACCACATATGCAGAATTAACAACTCATATTTAATAAAAGTTTAAATTATAACTATTCGTCTTCTATTTGCAGAAACTACAGACGTTTCAACTGTAATTCTGAGCCAAATGTGCTATGATGGTAAATGACAGTGGCTCTACTTATTTTACTATCACATAATAACATAGTCTTACTTTTCAAGTGTCCCCCATAATTTGCATAAAAATATGCTTAATTTGAGGATGTAATTTTATATTATTCCCGACTTTTCTACAATTTTTGGATATTTGTGTATGTGTACTTTTATCTGCTTTCTAAACATTTAAAAAAAGAGAAAGAAACGTAAGAAAACTACAAGGGGTGATCAAATGAAAAGGTACGACACGACATAAAAATGAAACAGTTAAATATTTGCATATTCCGCCAAGGGAGAATGTAGCGAAACATCTCGGGATGTCATTGGAGACTCTGACTGGGATCGGATCATGCGCGGGTGCCCGCATGCGCAGGAGAGAGCAAAGGCTCTTATAAAAAGCGGCGTCCAAATGATGCGAGCACAGAATGACTCGAGCACAGAAAAAGCATTAACTCCGATGTGTACTGTGAGACACTTCGACGCCTACGCAGGTCCATCAAGAACAAAAAGACCGGGGCTGCTCACGGAGGGTGTGGTTCTGCTGCATGATAACGCGCGTCCACACGTCTCCAGAGTCACACAAATGGAACTGGACAAGTTCCAATGGGGGACGTTGGACCATCCGTCCTACAGTCCGGACATGTCACCCTGCGATTTCCATGTGTTTGGTCCACTGAAGAAACACCTGAAAGGAAAGCGCTTCAACTCGGACGACGTACTCAAGGACACTGTGAAGGACTGGGTCTCGTCACAGCCACAGGAATTCTGGAACAAGGAATCCTGCGGCTTGTTCATCAGTGGATCGTTGTGTCAGGCCTATGTGTATATTTTGAATAAAATCTTATTTGTACCCACCGTGTCGTTTCGTACCTTTTCATTTGATCACCCCTTGTATAATAATTAACCCGAATGAGGTCGTGTGAAGCACAAAGTCACCTCAGGCTCACGAAATTTTTAATTCTGGTAAAACTGTTTGTTACTAATGATCTTACCAGAATCCTCTTTTATGACAGTCTTCATGGGAACTAAAAGGTCTTTGTCATATGTCTCACTCGTTTTTGGGAGTGACAAATGTTTTTTACTATCTTAAGTTACTTGCGGTGATTCTGCTGCCCGAATGACCAAGTTTGTTACAAAAAATGTTCAATGAATAGTCTACATTGTTCCCTTTGAACAACTTGATGGTTTTGATTTCTGTTTTTTTACGACTCATTACAGTTTATAAATGTAAATTAACAGAATGTAAGAAAATAAATGACGCTAAGTTGAAACTCCGGAAAAAGAAATTGATCAAACAAAAAAAAACCTGATGAAATATAATAGATAGTATTCATAATAGCGAAAGTAAGTTTGAGAAAAGCGATGAACACATGAAAAGTTTCAGTCGAAAGGAAGATTTTTCAAAGAAACTAGCAATAGAACTCCGTCCCAAGACACGCAGCACACTGTCAAAAAGACTTAAGAAAGCAAAAGTTCCACATGCTAATTGTCGATCACCTAAGGGCACTAAAACTGCTATAACTTGCACAAAATATGGCAGTTTTGCTTGCAAATATTATTCCTTTAATGCCAGCGAATATTCTCTGTTATTTGTACCCTTTGATATAGTCACGCACATTTGAAATGTTTTAGTTCAGTTCGATTGTATTTTTTACTCAAATTATTAAAGGAAAATTGAGTAGTCCTTAAAAATAGATAAGAATACTTTCTCTTAATTAAATAATTCTCTGTAATTGCGATATTTATAATGTACAATAAAAATAATTATGAAAAAGTATTGAGATGTCTACGCGTGACCACTAACGTTAATATTGAATTATCGACTCCTCCCTGGTTAATAAAACGATATTTAAAGCGATGAACTCAAAAAATGTAAAATGTAAAAATGTAATGTAAAAATGTAATCTTCAATGTAAAAATATATATACTGATTTTGACACATTTTAATTTGAATTCAGTTATATATTTTGATTTCTTAAATTCATCTGATGTTATATACGCTCATACTATCTTAGGGTGTAGGAAGTTTAATTTTTCCTGAAATGCTTCCATTTACTATTTGTTGTTCCTTTAATATGTATTTTGAGCTTACAATCATGTGCTAATAAGAAAATGTGTAATATGTATTTAGATTTTTTGACCAAACAACTACTTAACTATCTTTAAAATTGCGACATTCACTTTATGGTAATATCAAAATACACCAATAGAGAGTAAAAAAAATTAGTTCTAAGTAGTTTTTTGTGTTTTGGAAAAACATTTTGGTAAGCAGTTTAGAAAAAATAATTTAAAAAAAAACCTATTTTTAGTAAATAATGTTTTTTTTTTAAAAACGTTAGCTATATTTATGCCGTGTATATTTTATGTAAATTGATTTCATTATGAAGACTTATAAATTTTTTAAAATCACAAGGAAATCGTTATTGCTAAATTAGTTTAATTAGCATTGTAAAAAGAAATGATAAGTTTCTTGAGGAAAAAAACCCTAAACGTAAAAGTTAACTTTAATATCAAGTATTAAAAAGGTCTTTTAATATGTTTGAAAAAAGATACTATCAACAAATTTGACTTCATAAAATTTGGTTACTAATTCTGAAGTCAATGATGCCAGAGCAATTATGTATAATGTTTTTTTATTTTAGTCTGTCAATTAAAAATATTACAAAATAAATAACTCAATTAAAAATAACCCAAATGCCTCAACAAAATATCGGATTTCGTTTGAAAGGAATATTTCAAAAAGCAAATGGAGAAAAAAAACCAAAAAGAGCTAAGAGAAATAATCATATTCTAAATTTTTCGTTATGTATTATTTCTAATGTATTGCTTACAATTATTTTAAATTATTATTTTCATTTAGTTTCCAGGAATGATTTAAAGTGAGCAAAAAATGCTGGATATGCATGTAATAAAAAAACTCATTCTAAAGGGAAAAAAAAACTGGTTTCAAAAAAGACAGATCGCTTTCGTATACTTCGAATATTGCGATGAAAACTAGTGAACTCAATTCGGATTCCACTTGCAAATAAAAAAAAGAGTTATTCCGAATCTCAATATTGAAAAAAGATGTTAGTATATGCTGTGCAAAAAAATAAAATAAAAATAAATATACTGATATTCCAAAAAATTCTATTTATCCTATTCTTTTCTTGTTGTATGGTATAGAGAAACCAGCTGACTTGATCGTATGACAGGAAGCACGAGGAAGAGGCATTTTGAGAAAATGAAAGCAAACAAAAGTATTGCTCTGTATAAAAATATTTAGAATAGCTGGAAAATTCAGTGGATAGTAATATCAAAGTACATTACGTCATCAAATATAAATTTCAATACGATATATTGTATACATTTTTTAAGAATGCCGAAACCTCTTCTAATGTATTTATATTTTACTTGAGTTAAAAATTTAATTCATGATTTTTTTTATTTAATTAACATGTAAATCTAATATTGGGCTAATGAGTAAAAAAACATAACCCATAAATTTTAATTTAAAATTGGAGATCTGATTTCTTTTATGTTAACACACACAAAAAAAGGCGACAATTTTTTCTCAAATAAAACAATTTTGTTTAGTCTATTTTAAGCTTGTTAGAGAAATTTGTAATTATAACGAAGTAAGAAATATTATTGTAAGTAAGTTTTCTAATCTATTATGTTCATTTAGGTTACATAACATAAAAACTATCTTCTGAAAGAAGTTTTTAAAATAATCTTATATCCACATGCTACACATTCAGAAACAGAAATACAATAAGAGAAAATTGGAATTGAATCTTTATAAGAGAAACTATATTAAAATATAAAATAAAAACTATAAGACAGTTAAAAAGTAAAATTTAATTCGTTCGATATTTTATTCTCAATTTATTACTTAAAAAGTTATATGAAGAGAAAAAAATGTGTTTAATAAAAAATTAAGTCCTCTTAAATCACTAGTCTAGACCTGCAAAAACATTTTTCAATACATCCGAAAACTTAATTCTAGGACTTAGATATTAATAATTTAAGAAATCCACATAACCGTACCATTCAAGGAAATATCTAACCAAGCGGGCAGGTAACGGCTAGTCACAATATATTTACACTGCGTAAAGATGTAACACCTAGAAAAAATTGCCAGAAAGTGAAGAACCATGGCAAACAAATGGTACTAAGTTATTTTCATTTTTGAAATTTTTCTCATATCATACAGTGAGAATAAAATCAGTCAGTATGTTGTGAGACTACCGTAGATAAAGATATAAGGAGCTACACGTATAAATACAGGGTCAAAGGCAGTATAAGAGGCTTCCTGTGAAGTACCTCTCCAAATTCCTGTCAATTATTTGCCACTAAATACCTTTTGAAAGTAGTAGTAGCATTGCATTCTTCTCTGAATTCTCTTCTACTGGGCGTGCCCAGTAGAAGAGAATTCAGAGAAGAATACTGGTCAGAACGACATATGTCAATGCTTTGTAAACTTCCAACTTTTGCGACCCAGTTTTTAATCATAGTTTTAATAGCGCCCCCTCCATACAATAACAATGTATTGAATTCAATAATGTACTTTGACGTAAAGCTGCAATACGACTTTAATTATAAACCGTACAAATTATCAAGATGAGTATTAAATTTTGTATATGACAAGCCTATGGGACAGTCACTATTAATTATTTAACTTGTTCTTAACTTAGCATTTTTAAATTAATTATGAGTTACATTGCATTGAGCAATACTGGTACATTTGTATGTGCACTATATTAGTGTTAATGGGTATTTTATTTTTTATTATGTCAGAATGTAGTTTGTTTTGCTTCCTTTCAGTAAATTAATATTTTTTTTTAAATTTTATTTTCAACTTTTCCATATGTTCGTGCCCCTCACTTAGGTTTATCATACCTTCTAGGGGGCACGCCCACAGTTTGAGAAACGCTGACATATGTACATCCTACAGAGACCGTGCAATGTACGGTCGGATGTTATCCTGTTTATAAAAGGCTCTGAGCATTTCTGTCCACGAGTGCTCCCACCTGCAACAAATTATTCAAGTATTGTAGAACAGTTATAGTGTCTAAAAATTAACTAGAAATGACTTGACTCCACATCGTCATACTGTCCACAAAAGTGGCTGCATTAAACCTGTACCACTACCGCAGTCCAGCACAGTAGTTATCATAGGGCAAACAAAAGCATGACTCTGTTGAGAACACGACTCTGTGTCCACAACGCTCTCTAGCCTAACAAATTGCAAATAGTCATCTGTACCATAAGGGCACTGTGGCTGTCTTCTGAAAAAACACCACCACTACATAATAATACCAACCAATCAACGGCTAATGGTCCCGATCGATATGGTAGTATCAAGGTAATCCTGTACATGTTACTGCAAAATAGCGGCAGAAGTGGCTTGATTGACCCCCACCACTTATCAGTATATGCATTCTGATATCTCTCAGGCAGTAAAAGCACCTCTCAAATTTACCAAATTTCCTAGTTCCAACCACCTTTGCCACAACCAGAGCATGTAAATCTGTCTTGTTTGGTATAAGGTGAGATTTGATCGATACATCAACCTGCACTTCTCAACCCAATTAACATAGTATTCCTAAAACTGTTTATCTGCTTGGAATTACCTCTATTGGTGGTATCCTGGCATTTTGCGATATTACATGTATCCTTTGAGACAAGAAAAACTTTTCATATTATTTCCCTATCGGAAATAATGGCAAGGATACTTCCCATTTTGTAGATTCATATTCTGTTGCAACTTAATCAGTATGTGAATGAGATCTAAACATTTCTCTTTATTTCCAGTGTTCCTTGAAACGTTCCAACAGCATTTCTTGGTGTTGTACTTTCAGTGTAACTTTGTGTATATAATCGGAGGTCATATACGATGAGTCTTCATACCAACTGACTAACAAGACAATTAGTCTTCTTATTTCACTGCATTATCAAAAGCATAGCGTTTCTTATCTGTAAATGAGTGGAACACGTGAAGGAATGTGAGGTAAAAATAGAGAATACTCACATCGTTTTTTGTAAAAACAACTTGTGGCTACACAATTTACCATAGTAAATTTAATATATTTTTATCAACAGAGAAAATACCCTTATTCATTTTAAAAAGTATATAATATATATATAACCCCAACTCTAAGTGCAATTTTAAAATTAATGTATGATAGGAGCATTCTAGACAAAATCTAAATTAGGAACTAGTGTGAATTGTACTATTTTTTACTTAGGAATATCTCTGAAATACTATTATACTTTAATGTTCATTTACACTTGGAACAGCTATGCATATCTTCACGAATTTAATTACAATAACTTATCAAGCCTTTTTTTACGAAGATATTCAATCTCCTTAATTTGTCTTATTTTGCATTGTTCTGAAATTAAGGATCTGTAAAATTCTTTAGTTCAATAAATATAATTCTAAATATAGTATTATTTTTTGTATTATTTTGTCTCCTAATGAATCGCAAAATTAAAATAATTACGAAATATACTTGATTTGATAACTCGAATAAAATTAGGCATACTCCATTTTGAATTGAATCTCATTATCAAGTGATTCCCGCAATTGAATTTTTTTTGTATCACATTTATGGTTCTTGATATCGTGATATATTTGCAATACTTTAACTTACTGTATTAAACCACATGCCACATTATTCTTGAATTTTGGAATTTGATTTGAAGGTTTTTGTGGAAGTGCTTTGGTAATGGAATATTGTTATTTTTAACGTGTCAGCAATTATGGAACCAATAATTGTTCAAACAGCAAACCCAAATCGATTTAGAGTGCTTATTTCAATGAAGAAATCTAATTATACTTGAATATTTCAATTTTTATCTATTAAGTTAATGTGTTAATATCAAACTATTTGAATACTACATCATGAGCATATCAATAAACAAATTTTTTTTTAAATTCGAGGCAAGATAGATATGTATCATAGTTAATGCTTTTTTTTATTCCCATCACAATTTTGAATATGCTATTGTCTGCAGGAACGATATGGTAACAGTTATCAGCACCTTATAACAGATATCACGTCTTTGAGATGGTCAATTCAGAAAAGTCTTTGAAGATTTATTTTACCTCATTTTTTTCTTTTTGTCTAGTTATACTGCTGTAGTTACTGCCAACAATGGTGCCTACACAAAAAAACTGTTTACTTGTTTTTCCGCAAGCTGAACAAGGTTGTCAGTCCAGTCAATTAAACCTATTGTCTGACATTATTTGTTCAAAAGTTTAGGCTCAGATATATTTTGTAATTCATGGCATTGCATTTACGATTGCAAGAATATAAGCGAAAAGAAAAAATGGAATAGCTGCATGTTTATTCATTACTATTTTAGCTATATTATAAAATTATTTCATATGCAAGGGCCATCTTTCTGTTTGCTTTTATACACAATCAAATACAACTAAATCAGAGCACCTAAAATGGCAAAATGCCAAAATGGCAAATTATGCCTATAAATAAAATGAAAGGCAAAAAACGAGTAAGCCCGTTTGGTGCGAATGCGCATGATTACGCGTGGTACAATCAACATACGCGGTATATATACTCATATCCAAAAGTTAAGCACGGAGCAGTAAAATGCGAAAATATGGACACAAAATGCTGCAAGTAAGTAGCTTTATGTTTATTTTGGGCTCATCTGTGAACATAACTTGCCCCAATCAGACACAGTCCAATTCACATGCTCGGGGCAACACTTTAATCGTGCTCCTCTGCATTGGATGCATGAAGGAACACAAACTCGTGTTACCCGGGCACACAGATCATTCAAGTAAAGTTTACTACGGACATTAGTGGCAGATATTCTCTTACCAAAGGTCGCTGCCACTATAGATGTCACACGTGAGGAAGTTGGTTTTCGCGATTCCTCTTAACTACAACAGTTATGTATCTATCTTTGTGGGATCGCAACCTTTGGACGACTAACTGCAGGTCCTCGGACAACTGGTTGGCTTTTTGGGAACTCTTTCCGTAATTATGAAATGACGAAATGATGAACTCCCCCCCCAAAAAAAATGAACTACATCTGTTATAGACTGCACTGCTTCAATGTCCTGTCACCCGGTGGCACTCAGAATCTTCCATCCGTCTTCTGAAAATCATTGAAACACGTCTTGCTTAAAAAATCGTATTGATGCTTTAAATACCTTTCATCAGCACTTGCATATCTAACTCTTTATTATGCCGGCTTCTTATACGACCATCTGTTTTGCATATTTCTTGATGTGGAGCCATGATTGGCTGTTACCTATTACATTTGCATATTTTCTTCGACCTTTGCAACAGATTTCAGCCTCTTTAATCCTGATTTGCTTTCGGAAATTAACATTTTCCTCTCGGTGCTTGACTTTTGGAAATGAGTGCATAAACCTACATGACATTAAGCAAGTAAAATGTCAATTAAATGTGGAAAGAAATTCTAAAATTAACTGGGCACGAAAGGGTACACATTATTGTCCTGAAGGATCCAGAATGTTTGAAGCACCGAGTTGCTTTGTTATAACTTGTAACGCTTAAATTTTCAGTATTAATCTAGAAATCAATTCTATATTCTTAAAAAAACTAATACCTATACCAAGTTCTGTTTGTTTAACGGTTATTAATTAGAATATATCATACTTCTTATGCTATGGATAAAAATTAGTATTTAAGTATTTATTCTTACATTTAAAATTTCTTTCAGTTATAAAAAAAATTGAATATAATGTTTCAAAAGTTGATTCATAACATTTCGAAAGTGATTTTTAGAAGAATTATTGTTTTTATGTATTTATGCTCTCTCTCTCTCCTTACTTAAAATTAATTTGACCATTAAAGAAATTGAATCCTTTACTTACGAATAAAAAGAGGATTCTTTTAACCTTTTTTATGTTTAAAAAGTTTCTCTGAATGTTTTAATGTAAATCTATACGTGATGATAGAAATGAAAATTCTTGAAACGAACGTGAAACTAATTTCATTTGTGAGGTATTGTAGTAAGGTGTAGAATAATACAGTATACAAATAATCAGTTTTTAATTTTTCTGATTAATGCAAAAAAATTTCTATCGTAGTAAAAATACACTACGAAATACCATTAGCTTTTCTTTTAAAATATTCGAAACATGGTTTGATAATTATTCGTGTAAATCCTTTTTTTTTTAATTCTTACTGTCACTGACTTAATTTGATTTACGTTACACACTGGAGAAACACGAGCACTTTGGGCACAGACCTCTTAATTGTGAAGTATAATCAAGTGGCAATGTTAACACCTGAGCTGTCAACCCTTTCACCCAATTTCCACATCATGCTAGTAAGGGAACTTTACCCTCAACAGATTTAAAGTGCATCTGCCTATCTTCAAGGCACTAGGGTTTGAGCCCGTAATTCGTCAACGCCGGTCGTGAGTTTGGGACCATAACCACAGGGTTACTGCAGCCACTTCTACCACTAACACAAAATTTTTAGCCCGGTAGTAATGGCGCGGTTCACAATCACCCCAGGCTCCCGAAATCTTTAATTCTGTAAAAACTGCTTACTTGTTACACAAAACCTTGTCAGTATCCTTCTACATGACACTCTTCTTGATAACTAAAATGTGTTTATCACATATCTCCCTCTCTTTTTGGGAATGGAAAACGTTTTTAAATTACTAGGGGTGACTAAGATCACCGAAGACTATATTTTTTGCTGTGAGCTACTTAGTGGTTTTGAATGTTGAGTTGTACGACTCATTCTGGCTTATAAATGTAAGCGAATAGAATATAAAAAAGAAATGAGTGAACGTGGATGAATTTTAAACTGATCAAGCAAAAGAACCTTATTAAATAATGGATATTAATCATAATAGAGAAAGTAAATTTGAGAAGTGCAATAAACATGAAATGTTTGAATTGAAAGGAAAGTTTTCAATTATAACTTAAGAAACTCTATCAAGAACGATATGAAGCCACGAATGTACTATAAGGCACAGTCGCCCTGTCAAAAATACACAAGTAAGAAAATGTTCAACAGACTATTTGTCGATCATCAAAGGGCAATAAAACTGCAATAACTTGAACAAAATAGAACAGGTTTGCCAGCAAATATATTTCCTGTAATGTTTTCAAAAAGTGTCTGTGATTTGCGTCCTTTATGAAAGTCAAGCAAGCCCTTTTTGAAACATTTTAATTCAGTTTGATTTGATATTTTTCTCAAATTTTCTCAGAAAAGTTGAAAAGTCCTTAAAAGTAGGTAAGTATACTATCTCTTCATAAAATTATTCACTGTAATTACGATTTGTATCATGTACAATAAATAACATTAAAAAAAAAAGAGTAGGGTGACTCTGTCCCCCCGCATGACCCCTTACGTTAGTATTAAGTGAATGCCTTCTCTCGGATAAAAAAAAAAAAAATCAAGAGAATCCGTAACATTTGCTTTTCTGAATGACATCAAAAGGTTTCTTGAACAGAAAATTTGAAACGCGAAGAAGAAAACTTCGTGAACATAGTGATTCAAATGTAGATTGAATTTTTAGATCCTTAGAAGCGTATATTTATATTTTTTGAGATATTCATCCCGTTTTCTGCTTTCTATATTCTCCGTTGATTTCCATCTGAAACTCCCACGCAAATGTATATTTCTGACTTTTTCTTTTATATATATAAAAAATCTCTTTCAAATAAATATCTTTCTAAAAGAAACGTTACGTGTAAATATCAGTGAAACTCTACTAGCAAGTAATCCCTACATCCTAAACTATTTGCTGCCATATATTTCAAAAGAAGCTTGGTAAATAATGAAGAATAATTATTCTTCGGTTCAAGTTAAATAGTTAATATGATCCGTTTTCAAAGGGAAAGACAAAAAGCTGGACTGAATAATTTAATGGAAATCAATGATGGTACAAGGACTTAGAACGATAGATAATACAGAGAAAAAAAATCCAATATGTTTATTCCGATATTGATGGTTAATTCTATGACAAAACGTACACATTCTAGTATTTTGGACATATGTTAATGAGAATCTAGTAATTTCTTTGCTGTGAGTAAAATATCAGGGATTCTACAATATGTATACGTTTTCTTCAGATACATTTTAAGCATTTTTTTTTTATTTTGGTCAATTTAAAATGTTTTAATGAGGTAAATGATCTAATTATCGCAATTTGTTCAAAAATTAAATGATCTGCCTTTTATTTCTTTTAAAATCTTTGTTTTTGAATTAATAAGTGTTATGAGTGTTTTGATATTTTAGAAAATATAACATTTTATGATAATTCTAATATTAATTATTCAGAAAGTACATATAAAATGAGACATGTACTTCAGATGAAAAACAAAATCCTTTTTTTTTATTCAAAGTATTTGTTAGAATTTTTAAAAAAATGCAGTTTTTGCAGAATATACCAAAGTTTCTGAGATTCAAATCAACTAAAATATTAGTCCCTATGCAATAATTAAATACTGTAATAATACTATTAATTTGGATAATTATATTATTTTGAATCCATTTATATCAAAATCATTAACTTTTACAGATTTTGGAAAGAATCAATGTTTAAAATTATGCTACTAGTATCTTTTAACGGAAGAAGATTGTTGTATTTGTAAATAAGTATTTGAAAGGAAGTGAGATAATGAAATATTGTTGTGAATTTTTAGTAGTTTCAGGAGCTTCATTCGAAATTATATAATATTAAATTCAATCATACAAGTAATTACAATATACTCTTAACATAAGACACAAGTGTTTTTTTATCTAGTTTTGATTACTTTAGTTCGAGGAAATTATCGCAAGTTTTCCTGTTACAGTCAATATACTACAAATGAATAAAGTATTAAATTTAGTATATTCGTAGTTTCGCTTTACCCCTACTACCTGACCACGATATCAAATTATATAGGCTGTTATCAATAGCTTTCGCATTGGCTTAAAGCTCTGTACTGTGGTTGCAGTAGCCTAGTGGTCAAGGTATCGAATCTTGGCTGGCATGTCATGAGTTCAAGCCCAATACCAGTAAAGACCCGCCGGGTAGGGCAGTGATGCGCGTTAAATCTGTTGACAGTTGTGTGTGGTAGTTGCTGTAGTGTGGTAGTTAGGAGAGGGGGTGTCAGTTCAGGTGTCATCCGCTTCACTTGACCATGGCTCAAAATTACGAGATCCGTCGTCAAAAGCCCTCGAGTAGCTGAACAGTGTGACGTTCATATTCACTCACTTAAAGCTCTGTGCTAGTCAAAACCAAATGGAAAATTTATATTTTCATGTTAGCGCATGGAATGTAATTTATTAGTAGCAAATTCATTTATTATCCTTTTGTTTTACAACAGGGATCGGCAACCCTTTAGCTGTGTAGTGTCAAGCTGATCTACCACTATGATTCAGCGTGCCACACAGTAGGATGTGTTTGAAACATTTCGATTCCCGCGGTAATGAATGCAGAGTTAGTGAACAAAGGTAAAAAATATACATTTACAGTTTTATTACCATTATATATTAATTTTATATCATTTAAAGGTATTTCTTAACATAAAAGTAAACAGCATAAAATTTATTCATTTCTTCAACAAAAATTTTTTTAAATTAAAATTGTACATATATTAAGTATTTTTGAACATATTTATTAAAATAATAAATATACAACATAAAATATAAGCATTTCCCTTCATTATAGTTAAATAAAAATTTTAAAGCGAATCTAATGCTTGCACAGCTCTACTTTCATATAACAAAACGAATAATTTGTAACTTTCAATGGAACATGAATCTAATTATTCAGTAGTTAAACAAGTTCTTTGCGGACTCGAAATATCTTTCGTATGAGAAAAGAATTCTTACTTAGATACGTAGAACCAAAAGCGGACAGCTAAGTACATGCAATTTTCTTTCTTCAAACAATTAAATCTCTCCAGCAATGCCGTTCAATAATTTACAAAATAGCTGTAAATTTATCTTTGGAGCTAAATTTCAGATATTTTCGAAATTCCATAAATGTCCGTAATTCTGAAAATGTTTGTCAGACAAGGTCCATTACAAATTTATCAACTTTCATCCACTCAAATATTGACAAATTTGTCGAGAAGTGCATTGAAAATTGTACCGCATGCCACATGTAGTACGCGCACCATAGGTTGCGGATTCCCGTTTTAGAACATTAATTATAAAGTATTTTCTCTTTATTTTAATAACATCAGGTTAAAAAAGCATATGGTTCGCACTGAATTTGTTACTTTTTGAATAAAAATAATTAAAATGTGTTCCTGATTAAAAATAAATTATACTGATAAATATTTGATTTCTTCTACAATGATTATACTGGATGGTAATGTCTTTCAGATCATTGTTTTCTTCAAATAGTATTTATAATTACTGTCAAAGGAAAAGTAAATTTTTTTCCGTCGATATAACCTATAAAAAGAGTATTTTCTAGTTTTGGAAAGCTTAATAAAGCAAAATTTTAATTTTTTTAAGCATTACGATCGGTCATCTTACGTAATATTTAAGTCTCTAACTGGTATGTTAAAATAAAAATTTTAAATTACAAAGAGCCTTTAAAATTAATTCCTATTTGATAAGATTATTCTTATCGCAAATGCTTCGAAAAGTTTAAATAAAATTTTAGTTTATTTTTAATGTTAACTTATTAAAGTAGCAAAAATTCTACCATGAACAGGAAATAAATTTTTACATGCATATAATTGCTTTAATTTTATGCCTCATTTGAATTTAAACTTTTATTTCACCCTAAAAAAGTTTTCAGAATATTTAATGGAATTTCGTTGCACCAGAAGTAGTTTAAAGTAATTTTTGTATTTTTCACCAAAATACATAGCTACAAAATTTAAGGTGTACTCTCTTAAGCATCATTCAATATTACACGTTTCGTGATAGAACCAACGAATTTTTTTCCAGACAACATTGGTGTTAAAAATTTGTTTATAAGCGCTTTTGTTTTTATTTGTTTATTGTAAAAAACAGCTCAGTGAAAGAAAAATATGTTGCATAAGCTTAGAAAAATAATGGAAAAAATTAAATATAATAAAATATTCCTTCACAGTATTTTTATAGAATTTAAATAAACATCTTTTTTACCAGAAAATCTTATAGGAAGAAAAGAAAATATTCTAAAATAATCCATCAGATAATATAAACTATGAATTAAAAGAAAAAGACATTGAGGCTTAAAAATTGCAGATTTATTTTCGGTCTGTATATTTTTTAAATATTTGATCGAATTTCTTGTAAAAAAAAGTCCTTTCGGACTTTTTTAATTTGAAAAAAATTCATTTTTCTGAACTGTGTTGTTTTTTATCAGTAAATCAAATAGTCTTGGAAAAGAATATACGTGTGAAATATTTCGCACGTAATGAAGTTCCTAATTCAGTTTTTTTCATTTCTTCAAATGTCCCCAGGTTGCAGGAAATTGTGTTTTGGAAATTGAGCTAAGCAATTTTAAAAAGGAATTCAAAGTATTAAATATGTACTTGGATATCTATGCATTTTTCTTTCTTTTAGAATTAAACTTTCTTTTAAGAAAATATTACATTGTTTGCATTTAACTTGGATCGAAAACAATTTCAATTTGAATATAAACTTTTGCATTTAATTAGTTACACGTTCCTTCTTTCGAAAATATTTGATATTTTCTTATTTTTCCCACATTTCTTAATGTTTTCATTACTTATTCATTCATAGTGACTTTTTTAATCGAAAACACAATTTAAAATTCAATTATTATTCATGGACACTGTTACTTTTTCCATTAAATTTTTTGAATATTTATAGTCTTAGGATATTGAACTTAATTTCAAATATTGTAGTATAATATTTGTTACTAAGTGCTTAGATGAAAAAATGGACGAAAATCATCGATAAAATCATTGTTATTATGATATCGAATGAATTATTGAATTCTAAGGCATATAATGCAGCAATTAAATTTTAAATAGATGCATAGGTTTTTTAGTTAATGAACTCACATAAAGTGGAAAAAATAACTGTATAAATTTTACTAAATCCTCTGCAGCATTATTAAATAAATCTATATATATAAAGGAGAAAAGCGACTCATTCATTCACTATCTCATTCATTCATTCATCACGAGAATTCCAAAAGTTTTAGACTTACTTCCTTGAAATTTGGCAGTCATGGATATAGTGTTTGTGAAGTAGAAATCCACTAAGAATAGTTTTTTCAAAGACTGATCTCTAAGGGAGTATGCGAAGGGTTAAGGGGCGTTATAAATAAATGTTCCCCTTTTTGAACTAATATACAGACTTGAAATTTTGTAAGTATGCTTCCTTTGGTAACTAGAGATTCGCTAGGAACGAAGTTTTTGGAAAAATACTCCTATGGAGGGTTGCGAGAAGTTAGAAGTACGTATAGATAATATAAACCTGGTTTTTGACGTACTAGACTTACAGAAAGTAAATTTATAATTTATGTTTCTTTTTGTGGAGTTGAAATTAAATTAAAAACGGGTCTTACGGAAAGTGACTCTCAGGGGGAATTACGGGTCATATTGAAATATTAGATTTAAGGTTTAATCACACACGCGTGTCTTAAACAACCCTTTCGGGAAATTTTTCGAGCAACTGTATGGGTGAAGGTTTGCCGTAAGCAAATTGACGCTCTGACGTCAGCCGCAACCTATCTTTACATTGAAAAATTTCTCGTCAATCTTTCTGCTTTGTAAAACGAACATCCAATGTTATTTTTTCTCCATTCACGCTTTTGTTGACGGTTGTACACAGAAATAGAGTTCCTATCTGTTTAAAATATTTTACGTCATTTCTGATGCGTTTGATGAAGCCGTGGCTTCCCTGATTGCCGTCATCTTGTTAATGGCGAAAAACTCCATTGGCGGGAGTTTCGATCAATCTTAATTTCAAGTAATTCTTTCAGCTAACTAAGAAAAATTTTTTCGAAGCCATTACTGTGACAACTGAGTAGAAATTGCTCAAAGAGTTGCTTGGAAGGAAAATTGCACAAAATATGTATGCGTGTGATAAAGCCTTTAGACATGAAATGTGGCAAGCATGTTTGTTTCCTTGATTAAAAGTCCACCAACATATGTTTTAGTGAAATCTCTCTCCGCTTTGAGGAAGGGGGTCACAAGAGCGTAAGAGATAATTCTACTTTAAATTTAGAAATTCCAATCCTGTGTTTTTGAAATCAATAGGTGAGGGTTATAAGAATATTTTTCAATGCTATAAAACGCTTAATGCAAGGACTTGGATATCAATAATTTGTATACAGCTTATATTCACGTAAATCTTGAAATACCTATGGAAGTGGGCGAGTAACAGCTAATAAAATTATAAGATTGATTTATTATTAATTAATAGTGTACTACATTTTGAAAAAAGGTTAAAACTTTCCCGTTTTCAAACAAAGTTCTGATATGTCTCTGTAGAATAAAACCTTCATAAGCGTCATTGCTTCTTCCTAACATGCTGGAATCAAAAAGAAGCAAAAATATATTAAAATATTTTACTGAAAAATATTTATCGAATTAGATTTTTTAAGAGATATATTTTTGTAATAAAAAATAATTTTCAATAAAAACATGGAGAAAAAATGCAGTAAAGGGGCAAAAAGTTACTTTTTTTATTTTTCCGCTATGACTATGAGAACTTAAATCCTTTTTAATAGCAATTTGTTCTGCGTCATTACTTTTGGTTATTGTTCTTTTCAAAAGGGTCCGAGCTGAAGAAACTAATTGCAAAATCAATCTTTTCGTTTTTCCTCGCAAAATTTCTTTTTTTTTTATTTATGAAACATTCACACTAAAATGGTTTTCAAAACACTTTTTTAGTGGTTAATTTTTAAGATGAAATTTATTGACGTATGTTTCTTAAAAGTGTGTACCCCAAATGAGTTCTGATTTCAAATATTGAAAACTAATTGAATTTATATTTTTTCACTGAATTATACAATACGGAAAAATTAAAAGAAGTCGCCATGTAAAAATCTTGTAAATCCTTTAATACATTTTAGATTCCTATTTTTATGAATAACTGTTCTTATTCTAAAATTATATTTATTGATTTATTTTCTTTAGTTGAAGAATAATGCGATAATGCGTAACATTTTTTTAAAAATTATGAAATTAGTATGTAGAAATAGATTTTGGATTTTTAAGCAAAACATTATTTAAATAAGTAAAGCAAAATAAAATTATAATTCCAAAAGTATATGCATTGAATTACTTATATAAATACATATAAATCAGAGAATAATTTCACTTTTCTTTAATAAATATATCTATGAAATTACATATTTATATTTAATCTAACAGAGTTTTATACTAATTAAGAGTAACTATTAGAATTCTAAATATTTTTATGTTCGATAATGTAAAATAATGTTTCAAAACTGACGAATTATTTTCATAGAATAAATATATCGTTAAGAACTAAAATGGATTTAGAATGGTTAAAATGTTTCTTTTTTTTTCAGATAGTATTATTAATTAATGTAAATAACTCCATGGCATTTTTTCCCTCTTGGTACTTTTTTTGCAGTTATGTATTTATATATATATATATATATATATATATATATAATCGAACATTTAAACTTCCAGAAATAAGCAATCATTTCAATAGCTAGTGGTAAGAATTTTTTGAAATCTTTATTAAACAATAATAGATGTATATTAATAAATTTAAAATTAAAAACTAAAGCAGCTTTGTTTTCCATAATTCCTTACTAAATTAAATTATTTTACAATAAAATCGTACACTGTCCATTTTCTTATAGATAAACTAAATTAGTTTTTGAGAGTTTATGCTAACGGTATATATTGATATATTAATAAAGGAAATTTCATATATATTTTAATCTTTTAGATTCTAAGAAAGTATTTATTTTAAAATAATGAATATACTTAGTTTATGTAAAATATTTAATCAGAAATGTTTTCTTTGTTGCTTTAAAATAATATTTCATTAACAGAATATTATTGTGTTTTGTAAATTATTAATTGAAAATAGAAATTTGGTGGAAGATCTTATTCCTGGGGGGGGGGGGGAGGAAAATGTTTTACACTCACAAAAATGTTTGTGCAATGTCGGGCTAAATGGAGGGGAAAAAGAAGCCTATCTGACAAGAAAAATAATTGGAACAAATTTAGAAAAAGGGAGTTTTAATGACAGAATCATACAAATTACTCACGTCGACAGAAGTGCTGTAGTCGATAAGGAAAGGAGAAATTCCCATGGGAATAAAACTATACACTTTGTAACAGCTCATGCAACACCGGGCTAAGCGGAGAGGATGAAAACCCGTCCAACTAAGTAAAGAAATCGAAGAAGTTAAAAGAAAAGAAAATTTTACTGGCATATTAATATAAAAATTTTACCCACCCCGGAAGGGCTGATATTGAGAGGAGAAGGGGAATATTTATACACTCGAAAAGGCACGTACAACGCCGGGTCTTGCAGATAGTCTAAGAATAAAATTTGAAATAATATCGATGTTTTTATTTTCGTTAAGTATACATATACAGTGAAAATCACTTTAAGCAAAACTGAAAGGACTGAAATATTTTTTTCGCGTTAAAAGAAATTCGTGTTAAAGGATGTTCTGAAAAAACCACAAATCAACAAAATCAAGATTATTAGATTTTATTTTATTTACATAGATATATGTATATATGCATACATTTAATAAATATCAATGAAACAAAAACATTCACAAGAACTTAAAGAAATTTAATACAAATTTTTCAAATTTTTTGAAGAACAAAACATTTATTGAGTTTTTGGAAAATAATCTGATATTTTTCTTTGCATTATTTTGAGTATCAAATTATCAAAAAATTATTCGATATCGTCCATTTTTATATTCATTTTACCATTGGAGATTGTGCGTCTAAATAACTGTGCATACTTTTCATGACGTTCCTCATAATGGATGATGTGGTAACAGGAGCAACATTAGTCATTATATTTTCGTCGTCGTAATATGCATCATATTTGAGCTTTGAACAAACTCTAAAATGTCCCTGTCTGCCATATTTGTGCAGTACACACATTATCATCATCTACTGCAATGAATTCTTCCGATAATACAATAGGACAGTTAATCCCGGTTGGTGCATTTCGTATTTTGCTCTAGATTTCCGTATTTGCCCCAGAAGGAAGATCTTTTCGTGTTAAGATAAAAAATGTATAAATATGCATAGAGCTTGCTCGGGCCGTTGTATTATTTCCTGTTAACCGATATTTTGTCTTAAGCGTTTAACATATTTCACTGTATAATTACGACTATTAATCTCAAGGCGCTCGACAACCCTGTCGCTGTCAGCTTTTCTAATTCTTGGATTTCACCCTTAGCAATCAACAATTAACTATTTTCACATACTCAAAGTCCGGGCCTAGATAGTAGTTACATTTGCATAAAATTAAGTCACCTCTATGGTAAGCGGTTTTTAAACTAAAATCGCAGTTAAAGAATAATTTTCCAAGAGGATTAGTAGAAGAGCCTGAATAGCACCCGTTACAACAAGAAATTAATATAAAATTATTTTTTTTGTCTGGAAACCATTTTTTCCACCAAAAAAAAGCAGGAAAGACATATTATTTGTTTCGTCTTTTTCAATTAATTAACTTTTTTATCAGTACCAAATAAATAAAGATTCTTCATAAAAATAATATATTTTTCAAACACTTATTAAGCAAGCCTGAAATTATAAAAAAGAGCCTTTTATTATATAAATTTATTGTTACATTATTTTATTATTATATTATTTTAAAAATATATTTTTTATTTTTTTATTAAGAATTGTTCATAATATTAGCTTATTATATTAATGTTCTTTGATTTTTACCGAGTATTATTTGCTCAGAAAAGCAGATAGAGACAAATGAAACTCGCTTATTCAAAAAATTGAATACTTTTAGGTTAGTGTTATTTAAAAAAAGACAAAATCAAGGCTCAAAATTTTAAGAGACAATACAATTATGAGTATGAATTCAAAAGATTTGTATAAGCATCTCCTTTCCATACAGTCAGGATGTTTAAAGCTTTTAAAAAGCTTTTTCTTATTTCAAAAGAAATTCATTTCCGCCTTTCATGCAATTCCCCAATAATAAATTGGAAGGGTTAAAATGAATTTGAAGGAATTCTCAACGCGCAATAAAATTCCACACAAAGAATGTTAGTGAATTAAAGATATTGAAATGGTTATTAATATCTTATGCCCTATTCAGAACTTAAATTTTATCATTTGAATAAATCTGAAATGCTTGAGTATGAAGTGGAGATAGAGTAAAAAATTGAATATCGAGCTATAACCTTTACTTAGGTATTTGTATTTTTCCCTTCAAGAAAGTTTCGTACTTTACAAAAACTTATCTACAATCTGTTTATAACTTCATAAATTATTTCCTTAATATTCCCAAGATTATTTATCTAATATTTTCTGTTATTATATTTTGGAGAAAAAATAACTGCTTTTATATTTATTTGCAGCTATATTATTATTTTTACTGAGGACATTACTATTTATTAATAAGCAATACTATACTCATACTACAAACGATTTTTCAACGATACTATACTCATGTCCAAAATTAAGGTGAAAAACATATTTTTTGTCATAATTTTAAAAAAATTATTGTAAAACTGATGGAAATCGTATTTAATATTCTTTGAAGAACGGGTAGTTAAATATATCAACCTTCAGTTTAAGAAAAAATGTTGTTTAGCGTTAGTTTTTGCCGAACTACTGGATTGAGACCGTTCAAGCATATTAGAATTTTGCATCCAGTTTTATGAATATTGCATTAAAACAAACGAATTAGTCTGGTTGCAGTGAGAATGATTTCTACTAATCGTTTAGATGATTCCTTGAGATAGAAAGCCATTGAAAGGCTTCAAGCTGGCCAGTCTCAAGTGGAGGTGACTCGATGGTTCACCAAAAAAGTTGACTAAGTTCGCCACAGAGCATCAATATCTTCACAGGATCGCTACTTGGCATTAAAAGACCGACGACACATACGCGAAAATGACTCCTCAGCTTACTCGTATCCTTGCTGATGTGTCTGGAGGAAGAATTTGCTGGCAAACAGTCTGCAGCCGTCTTTCTGAGACTAGCCTTTATGCCTATCTTCCAGTCTGGTAAGTCTCTTTGACAGCATTCTGCAGGAAAGGCCGTTGCTGTGGAGTTGAAAACATTAGTTGGGGACACCACTAGAATGGGGCGTATTCTTTTCAGTTATGAGTTGAAATGTGCCAGACGAAATAATTCTGGTCCAGTCTTTACCTAGAGAGAAAATAGAGCTTGCTTTCGTCCATCCCTTTCCTTTTCGATGCGGGTGCTGTCGACTCACAGCGTTATAGGGACGAGATCCTGGAATCCTATGTGTGGTTTTTCTAAGTGTTATGGGCCGGGACCACATTATTATAGAAGATAATACGCAGCCACACAGAACTCACAATGTTGATAAATTTCATGGAGGAGCGGATATATTCACGGATTGGAATGACCCTCATGGACCCCGGATCACAATTCAGTTGAATATTTTTGAGATGGTCTAGTCAAAGTCATTTCTCAGTGTAGCTCTCCTCCCAGGACTTCCCCAGAATTAAAAGTCCCGCGTTTGAAAAAATGGATTTTGTTGTCACAAATACTTATTGACACCCTCATAAACAGTATAGCAGCTGGTAGCGAGACTTATTTTACACTTTACAGTGGTCACACTCTATATTAGACAGACTTTCTACGACTTAAATGATTTATCTCTGATTCATGATTTCACACTCTTTGTTATGACTTTCATCTTAATTTAGAATTAAAATCTTTTCCGTATTGTTAAGACGCTATATTACTTCTGATATTATTATAATATGTTACTGTGCAAATTTTTTCGTAGCAATAAAGTAAATAATTCATCAGTTTTCACATAGTTTACGTTTAAGACTTTTATTTTGGACATGAGTGTAGTTATTATAGACATTTAAAGTTTAACCTCTTTTGTATTAACAAACAGAAAGGGTTTCAAAAAATTACGAATTTAAACGTTCTCGATTCTGTTATATAAATCCAGTATAAGATGCTAATCATATACCGTAAAAACCGCCATGTAACGGTCACCTGTACTTTAAAGCTTCAATTTTTAATTTTTGAATTTTCTCAGCGGATAACATGCGCACGTGCCCCCTTTTTTTACGAAGGAACCTAAAATGTACGTATGCAATACCTTTATGTTTTGAAATTTTTTATTCGAGGTATTTTAGCCCGTTTCTTAAAAAATAGTATACTTCTAGAAATACAACCCTTTAAGCGCACAAGACATTTTTTAAAATAAACAACATTTCGCGATATATAAAGAAGTCTAATTTTTTTGTTCTATGCTCATATTTTTTACAGTTTTCCAGCTCTAATTTTTATACCCGGCATAGGACGTGCAACCGTAAATTTCAATCTTATTTTTTGTGTTAAATGTACTCGTTATATGCCGGATTTTACGGCAGTTATACCTCATATGCTAGTAAAATAATTTGGTTGGATCCAATTTTAATCCCCATATTTATTTATCTCCAACTTGACGGATTATTATCTTCATATTGGATAGAAGTCACAATGCAGAAAAATGATCTGCTTGCGCAATTTCGTTGATTTTGTTTTTCTGCTTTTCAAAGATTTGGGCTCTAAAATAGGATTTTGCAAATAATATTATCTGACGAGAAATGTCAGTTTCACTCACCGAGACGGAAACATAATTCTTAAAAATCATAAATATAATTGCCTAACATTGGTAATTATCTGTATATTTCTTGTTCCCTCATGTATATATAAAAGGGTTTCCTTGCTACAGAAGAAATCTTCCAGGGCTTTCACTTCGTCAAACGCACACGATTGCTAGGCGAAATATATTTTGATTCACACATAATTGGAGCATTAAATCGTGAGCTTATATGCTCATCAAACTCTCAACTTCAATTCAGTATCTCAAAAAAAATTTTTATTAAAATAATGTTTGAAACCAAGTTATTTTTCTATATTTTCGTACTCTTATAAAAAAAATTAAAAAACAGAGTTCATTTGTAACAAATATCGTCTGCACAGCTTTGAAAATTTTCGTTGCAAATAATTACATATATTGAGAATTGAGAATCAAAATATCGTCTGTTTCATGAAGTAAATATAAAGTAAAATATTTTATGAGATATTAATTTTTTCTGAGACGCAACTTTATCCGTCGCGGAGTTTACAGAGTAAAAATAGAACTCCGTTCTTGGAGTACATATTTAATAATCTCATTTTAATAAAAACACACGAGGCTATTTAGAATTAAAATTATTTGTTTCTGCTTCTAAAAAAAGAAGTTGATTATTGATGAAGCAGACATTTTGAAAATGACTCTTCAATTTGTTGTGATGTATAATCGCTTCCTTAATGTAAATGAATCAAAGCAAACTCTAAAAAGCAATGTTTAGGACATGCAATATTTTTTTCTCTTTTTGTCAAACATATCTTTTATTTTCATCTTTTTCATGAAATTCATTAAAAGGTACCATTAAGTTAATATAAGCTAATTATTGATAATAAAGTAAGATAATATAGAAAGAAATAACTGTCAATTTTCATCTATCGATTTATCTATCTTCTACTAAGAACGAAATCTCTCTTAATCTTTCAAATAAATAGTTTAAAAGAAAAATTAATGAACTTTGGTTAGGAATGTTTAGTGTTAAAAAATTTGTAAATTAAATGGATAATGTGAACTTACTTTTGAATAAAATCATGGCATGATCTTCAAAATTTTGCAAATATTTTTAACATGAAAGCGGTTTGTTTTCTTATGATTTTCTCCAAAAGTTGGTGAAGGTAACTGTGGAAAGCCGAATTAAAATTAGCTAAATTAGGAATAATAAACTCTAATATTATCTTTATTAATTAGTTTGAATTATAATAATTGTACTTTTATTTACTTATTTATTTCTGCATTTCTTTATGTGCTAAATTACTTAATAATTACTCTCAAAACAGAAAAAATGAGTCAAATCATTCAAATGAATTTGCCAAACTGTTGAATTTTAAGTAGATATTCTAATAGTTATGATTTCTATATGTTTCTTATGCGCATATTTTTCTAAAGAACCATTCATTCCAACCATTATGAATTTCATATTATGCTGATATTTGTCATTCAACTTTAACATAGGATTATCCGGATTAAGTTATGATATCGCTTTTAATTGCAAAAACATTAAGTATTTAAGAAATTAGCTTTAAATTTAAAATTCCATTTTTAGTAACTGCAGACTCAAAACAAAAATAGATGAACATGATGTAAAGGAATATGAAAATATGTCTACCAATATTCAAAGAAAATTAACCCAGCACTACTTAGAGTTTCGCAAGAATTAAAAGAAGATCCATATATTTAAATCAAATTTTTATACCAAATACCAAAAGAAAAAATATAATACAAAAGTTTCTTCTAAAAATCGCATCATTTTGAAAGTGAACTTTTCAAAATACTTTTAGGAAATATGATTTGAAAATATCGCACAAAAAGGGATGTACAGGAGTATATAATTAGTCGAGTTATATGTGTATGATTTATATTGAAATATATTTAAGAAATACAGAAGGGATGTGTGAAATCTGATGAGGACTCAATTCCAGGAATAAGAAATCATAGAAGTCTACGTCACTGACAAGTCAACACAGTACCATGCAAATGTATGTGCTGTTACCAATTAAATGTGCTTGACTCTAAATGCAATTATTATATACACAAATAACAGTAAAAAACGTCTTTAATAAAACAGTCCTTAATAAGCATCATCCATACATATGCATCTAAATCAATGAGTTTTAAAGTTTGTCATTACAATTTATATAATCCTAAGAATAATTATTACAATTATTACAATCAATACAATTTATATAATCCTAATTTAATATCAAGATTAGACGGAACAGGTGTTGAGTATTTTTTTTCATTAAAAAGTCTCAATTCCAATTCAATCAGATCTATTTATAATCTAATGTAAGATGTCCCATATCATTAAAGTATTTTCCAGCATCCGCTTGGACTAGAAGCGTTTTTCAGTAAAATACACCGTATATATTTGGTATTCATAGCCACACTGCCTACCATACAATGTGGACAGGACTCTACCATGAATAGGCGAAATGTACTAAGGCAGAAACTTCGAAACGTGATGTTCATCAGTTTTGGACGAAAGTGCAGTGAACGAACGGGAGAATTTGGACATGGAGATGTTTGTAAAGCAAATATTTTTCAACAAGAAAGTAGTTGTTAAAGAAGTATCCAATAAACTAATGTAAACTTAAAGTTCAAAAGAACAAGTTTATTTTAGATCTGTGTATAAAGTATTTTGTTCATAGGCTAATATAAAAAAGGTGGGGTTTTCAAAGTTATATTTTAAACTGATCTATTATGAATATTATGAATTTTTTGGTTGCCTAGTGTAATTCCTTAAAACCTTAATTTTTTTCGTTATACCTTCTATAGTAATAAATAAGTATAAGAAGGGTTTTTTAAATTCAATGCTTCAATTCTCTGTTATTAGTACATCTTGAGACCTTAAGAGTGTAATTTAGTTGAATAGCAGCATATTTTTTTTTATAAATTTGTCACTGAATGCGTTTTTACGATGCTTGATAAATAGTTTAAATAAGTGTTTTGATTACTTAATAATTATTTTTAAGTTTATATTATAACTTTTATTTCTTACATTCAAAAGTGGATATGGTAACTAAATGATCATGGTCATTAACTCGTGAGTGGTGAGATTGAATCCTGCTGTCACTAATAGCTCTTCTTGAAGACAAAATGATACACGTTAAATCTATCATGACCCAATGCTCAATGTCTTTACTTTGGTGAAGTGTGAAAGTTAGAAAGTAGTACCATCTAAGGTGTTTTTTTTTATTTCTAATGAGGCTTCGGTTTGGTGTTTTACCATTGTATACCTAGTACATTCCTCAGGAGCTGGTATTTCTTTTTAGTGCTGCACCATATAGGACGATACCAATCGCCGCAGGTAGTTGGAACACCCAGTTTCCTCTCCAGTGGGAGGTACCTGAGCTCTGGCGATGCGGAACCGTACTTAGGATTATCTAAGGTGTAGTCCTCGTCATTTCTCCGATGCTCAAAATTGTGAAGTCCATCGCCAATACCCGTTGCTTTAGAATCTAAAGCAACGGATATTGGCGATGAACTTCACAATTTCTTCACTATGATCTAAAGTTTAGATCATAGTTTCTAACGTGGGCAATAACGCCCCCTTGTGGGCGTTTGAAGCTTTCAGGGGGGCAGTAAAAGACCCTGAGAAAATTAGGGGGCGTTGAGAGGGCACGGAGGGTCTTGGGCAGATTAACTAAATATAGTCTAAAAAAGACTAAAAAAACACGTTGATTATGTGCTAACAAAAGTTAATAATATTTACCTTATGTTGACTGTATGTATTTAAATTATTTCTATATCACATGTACGACAATTCACATATTTCGGTAGACCTACATTAAATTGAATGATATAGTGCATTTTAATTACTGTAGTGCCCGTGTTATGTTTGTGAGCAAGGAAAAATGTTTCGTCCACTGCATTTCATTACGTATATTATCCAAGAAACATAATTAAATATGTTAACCAGGAATTAACGTGTGATTCAATAAAGGCTGAAGCTGTCAATTTATATTTATTTTGAAAGCAATAGTTTATTATGAATTACTTCTTAACATCAAAATCCCTGCCTGTCTTTATAACAGGTAACCTAAAACTTTTATTCCATTATTTTAAATGATGAAGAAAATCAGTAGCGTTTCAGTTTCAACAATATCCTATCAAGGACTAAAATATATAATATTACACATTTAAATGTATTTGTGGCAATAGCTACTTCAGATATTCGTTGGTAAAAAATAGGGCTTTAGAGAAAAAATGAAATTTAAAAATATATTATATTAGTAATAGAATATTTTTTTTAAAAAATTTAACTCTAGTTTTCACCTAGTATTATGTACACTTTAATTTCTGTAGAGTAGGATGGGGCGGTATCAAAATATTCACAAGAAAAGGGGGCGGTATCGAAATATTCACTAGAAAAGGGGGCGCCAGTTCAACAAAGGTTGGGAACCTATACTTTAGACAGCGGCGTTAATTAAAGAACAAATCGTGAATTCAAAAATTAACAACTATAAATGAATTGTACGTAAATGTTTCTTAAACATTGCCTTCCAGGCACACGGTCATTCACAGTGTACAATCATGTCCATAAATTAAGGATAATTCAGAATCATACAGAAATTGAACTCTAAAATAAAAATTTCACCTGTAGAAGTATCACACACATCTTGAAGAAGAATTTGCAAATTGCAGGAAACCACCAGATGGCGCAAATAGTATGTCACAATGACGAGAGTGTAAGAGAGGGGTATAAAAGGAATGGTGGCAAAGGAGTAAAATTGTTCACAAGCGCTTTAAAAGCCTTTCAGTGCAATAACCGCATAGTTATGGCACAAAGGAAGCATTTGGATGATTTTTTACGTGGTAGAATTATCAGACGACTGGAATCTGGACGTACCCAGCTGGAAGTATCCGAGGAACTTGGAATCGCCCAGAGTGTCATCTCCAGGCTTTGGCAACGATTCCAATATGATGGTAATGTGAGTAGATGTTACAGCACAGGTCGCCCCCGAGTTACAACGCCGAATGAGGACCGGTATTTGGCAGTTACTGCCAAAAGAAACAGACGGAGCACAGCATCAGACCTGTCTCGTCAGCTCTCTTCAGCTACCAGTACGACAGTTTCAAGGCAGACCGTGTACAGACGCTTAGGGCACATTGGTCTATATGCTCGTAGGCCTGTCAGATGTGTTCCCCTTACCGCAACTCACTGTCGCCTGCGATTAACCTGGAGTAGAGAGCATGCATTGTGGACACCGCAACAGTGGTCTTGTGTGATGTTTTCTGACGAGTCCAGGTTTAGTTTGCAGTCTGATTCTCGCCGGACGTTCATATGGAGAGCGCCAGGTACCCGTTACCACCAAGAGAGCCCCATTGAACGACACCGTTACGGTGGTGCAGGATGGCTCGTTTGGGAGGAATTATTCTTGGTTCCAGAACTGACCTGCATGTTCAGAGTGTAACGATGACAGCCACATCTATCGGGATGTCATTCTGGAACAACATGTACGCTTGTTTCGGGGCGCCATGGGTGCTGAATTTCTGTTTATGGATGACAACGCCCGTCCTCACCGTGCAAACATTGTAGACGAATGCCTTCAATCGGAGGATATCACCCGTATGGATTGGCCAGCATACTCACCGGACTTGAATCCAATAGAGCATGTGTGGGATATGCTTGGCCGACGAATTGCAGCCCGTCAACCCCTCCCACCTGTCTACCGGAATTTCGGAGGGCATTGCTTGATGAGTGGTGTAATATTCCCCAAGATCAGATTGATAATTTGATACTCAGCATGCGTAGGCGTTGTAAGGCCTGTATTGCATCGTCCGGGAGACATACTCCGTATTAACCATCATACTAACCATGTTATATTGTTTTTTGTAAATAGGTTCTTTTTTGAAATTTGCTCCAGGGAGTAAAAATCGCAATTTTTATTAATTATGTCAAACATATAGCATCTTTTTTGCTCTTTACCTTTTTGTTTAATAAATAGACTTTACAAATAAGTCAAATTTGTTTTGCTTCTGTCTCTTTCTTTGCCTGAACTTCATTATCCTTAATTTATGGACATGAGTGTATCTTTAAAGTAGCCTTAACATTACAACTCATAGTTCGTTCATAATTTCTAAGTCTGCATTATTAGAGAGCATAAACTGCTTCGTCACGTTAAAAAAATGGCTCTAAAATGAGGTGGGCAGATAGAGGCACGGCAAGACAGTCAGAAAACCAAACAGACAGAAAATAATCTCTATATTTGAATCAACATGTATTTGTGAGCAGTTTTTCTTTCATGAAGATCAACAAAAGTAAATATAGATGCAAGTTGGTTGACATAAACTTGCTGGTTGTGATGAAAGTTTCAAACAGCAATCTCACTCCTGATTTCAAAAAAAGTGAGGAACAGAGTGAAAAGAGTGATCTCTTTAAACTGATTCTAAAGTGAAATGCTCTTACAGCTACTGATATTGTGAAATTAGTACAATAAATAAGTACAATAAGTAAATAGAATAAAACTGCCACTATATTATTTAATTTCTATTTATTGATTGTTAGTGTTCAATTTGTACAGTTTCTAAAATCCAAAGTTACCTAATGAATGCAATTATTTTAAAAATGTGTGGCCTTCTGGTATCCTACGCTTCCACAAGAGCCCTAGAGCCAAAATAAATACTGAGATAGGCACAGTAGGCCTTCATCGTCATGGGCTGTTGCGCCACTGTGTTCAGTTCATTTCAGTAAATTACCTTTGCGTCGTAATGACACCAGCGAACGTTCTAGGTACATTTAGTTGTAAAATCTCTCCTAATTCACTTAGAACCACAAAACCTTTTATGTGTAATCCCTATGGAGAACGATTAAAAGTCGTGAAAAATAGTGTTAAATAACTGCAGCCACCTTAGCCACAGTTGTTACTCATTTACCACCACCAAGGAGGCAAATCTGAGTTAAGAATCTCACGGACGCGAGAAACATTGCCTCCCGATTTATAAAATAATTTTTAATGAAAAGATGCTACAAAAAACAACTGTGTATTTTATTATTAAAAAGTAACTGTATCACTTTGCAGACAAATTTTCACAAACAAAACATGTATGAAAAATATTATACATTCTTAAAAAGAATTTAAAGATATAAATTTTTAAGCATGTACAAAATTTTTCTTTAAAATTGATTTTATTTATCGCCTTTTAAATAAAACTCCAATCTGTATACCATTTTCCCAACAAACTGAACGGAACGTTACGTGATTTTAAAAAATGAAAATAAAAAAAAAATCGTGCCAATTATTAGAAAAAAAGACAAACTTGAACATTTCTTGTTTATGCTTTTATTACGTTTGTATTGAAGTATTTCTTTTTAAGATCTAAAAATAATAAATTTTCAAATCATTTTCATTATAAGAACAACTGTGACTTCGCAAATTATTCAGCTGAAATCTGTGTCTGATTCTACAATATGTTTCAAACATTTATTTATAGTGAATATGCCATTTACGAAAAATCTTTTCTTCCCGGAATGAGACACACTGAACCAGCCAATTATTTAGAGAGATGCGAGAACAATAAAAAATTAATAACATTTCTAAATCATTTATTTAAGAAATATTTTTCTAAGGATATATTTTTTTTAAAAAAATTATATTTTATAAGTTTTAAAATAAGAAATAACATGAGAGCATTTTGTTTTTTTGCTTATAAATTCAATCCGGGGAGCCATCGTAAGTTATGAATTTTTAGTTGAAAAAAGATTTTATTCAATATGCCAGCTTTCAAAGTCATTAAAAAGTAGCGAATATATACATTTATAATGTGTTCAGTTAATATTTCAATAGCTTAAAAAAATGGTTAACCCTTAACTGGTTTATAATGAAACTTATAACATGGAAACAATAAAATTTATATAAAATTAAAATAAAATTCTTACATTTTCGCATTCTGTTAAGTATTATGGATAGTTATATGCAATAAGAAAATGTCTTTTTTTTTGGAACATTTTGGGCGAAAAAATAAACCGCTTAAGGGGTTAATAACGTAATACCTGATAAAAAGACAAAATTTGACAACTTAAACTGCTATTTATGAGATAATTTATTTTAAAGATCCTTTCTTAGATGAGCCACACTTATACTTTGGCAATATTACTCGTTCCATACATATGTGAAAAAGGAATCACTTATTTTTTTTTATTTCAGATGGCATTAAAAGTGTTTTATGTCAAGTCATTCAGACCTTTACAAGAGAAAATGCGCTTTTTAAAAGCTTGAAATAGAAAAAAATCTACCGTTAGGGTTTCTACTCGTTTTTAATGAATGTAATAATAGTAAATTTAAAAAATACCATGTAAATTTAATAATTTAAAATTAACTATTATTTTAATTAATAATTAAATTATTTATTTATTATTTTCTTTACCAATAATTATCTTTTTCACATCCTTGAACAAATATGATAACAAAAAAATACGAAATTAGCTTAAGATTTATTATTTTAAGAAATTTATGAAATTATTTTTAACTACATTTTTTCAGTAAAGAAAAATCTATAATAAAATCTCTTTGTTTTTTTTCTTTCTTATATCAATTTCTTTAAAAATAAAATACACACAAACACTGCGTATAATTTTTTTTCCATTAAATATGATGAGATATTTTAAACTCTTACCTCTGGAAATATATGAACAAATGTTTAGCCAATATACCATCAACAGGAAATTTGTTTTCTTACGATGAGAATTTTTAAAAAATATTTTGTGATTTATAACCAAATGCGATCAAAAAGAAATAATTTGCAAATTAAGAATTATATGAAAATCTGTATTAAAAAAAATTTGCTCGGAATAAATCCTAGTATAAGAATAAATAAGTAAACTCAGTTTCCGCGATTGCTGTTTTTCTGAACTATCTTTCATAAATAGTCTATTCAAAAATTAGTTTCTTTAATGCTACACAAAAAATGAACTCAAAAAATTATTTTCAAAAGAATATAATGTTCTCCTTTTCTTAAAATGTTTGATTAATTTCTTTACAATTAATCAATTTTCATACTACAAAAAATGCATGGTTTTCTTTTCTTTATAAGCCCTCCTAGTTTGTGCGAAAAATAATTTTTTGTTGATTATTACAAAATCCTTTAAAAAGTTTTAACAAAGAATCGCTATTGAGCACAATGAGAAAGCTTTGTAAGGAAGAATTAAGTAAAAAATATTTTATTTACCGGATACAATGTCTTACAAATATCTAAATGGAGGAAAAAAACATTACTATTATCAACAATGTTCGTTACATTTATTTTTAACTAATTAATCATATACATTATACTTCCTTATATCTCTTGTTACTCTGATTTACAATACCCTTGAAAAACTCCATTAATGACAAGGGAATGAATTACTATAATTAAGGAGCTACGATATTTAAGTTTGTTATTTATAAAATTAAACACATCAATTAAAAAAATAATTATTAATAACCTATTATTATTCTAAACTACATTGTTTACCAATAATATCAAGATTTAGTTTAATTTGGATCACGTAACTCCATTTTCCATTTTTAACTAATTATAACTTTTCGGTGAAAGTTTTTACGCGGGCGTATTTTAGAACCTTATAAATAATTTTCAAAGCTATACGCCTAAAAAATTAATACTGTGTCGTAATATATAAAATGTCTGATTTTTACGTATAAATAAGTATATATTTATATATTGAACAATCTTCATTAATAAAAGTAAGAACTACTAGCTTCAACACTGTTAACGGGAAACAAGTTTTTGTTTATGCCGATATCATAAAATTCAGTCATTCTAGAGACGAAAAACTTCTTGAGTGCCGCATCAGCTTCACTTGGTTTCTGAAGCTTTTTTCCTGTAGAAAGTTAACCAGATGCTTGAAAAAATACTACGTAAGTGAGAGTTCAAGTGAATATAGTGTGTGGACTAGAGTTTCGTAGCCTAACACGCACAACTTTTGACGGGTGGTCGTTGAAACGTGTGGTTTAACATCGTTGTGGAAAAGAATTGGGCAATTCCTATTGACAAGTTCAGGCTGTTTATTTGCAAGTTTCTGGTGTATTCCGTCGATTTCATTAAAATACGTATCTGTTGTGATGGTTTTGCCTGCTTTTAGAAAGCTGTGGGACATCAAATCGTCTGAGAATCACCAAATAGTCACAATAACCTTCTTTTGGTGGAGTTTTAGTTTCGAGAAGTGTAATGGAGATTTGTTGGCATCCAACCATTGCACTGAACGTCACCAACTGTCGTAGAGAATTAACTTTTCGTCAACCAACATAATTCTATTGAGAAACGGATTGTTTGGGTAGCGAAGAAGTGCAAAAGATGTTTCAAAAACGTTTAATATATATATATGTGGGAATCTAACCCGAAATCTTCCAAAAAAGCTAGATTCTACAGATACGGGGTTTTTTTTATTGGCGTCTAAGGGTTTTTACGATCTATGAGTTAACTTTGAAAAAATAGACAACATAATTTAAAGAAAGAAACTTGTTGCAAACTAAACAATTTATTATAAGTTTTAGGGGAGTATTTACACGGGGAATATTTACAGAATGGAAATTAGAACATGCAGACATGTAAAAAATAGAAAAGTTAGACTATTCCCTCTGGAAGGACATTAGAGATTAAATAAAACTCCTTATGCGATGCGACGGTGACTTACCGCCTAGTGTTGGCGAACGGGCGCGGATGCGTGAAAGCGCTGCTTCGTTGTCAAGTGTTAGTGGGCCTCTGCCGAAAAAGGTTGATGTCGCAGTTTTAATAAGCACGCTAGATGGCGTTGATGTGGAATGCTGTTTTGACTAAAATTGCCGTCCTCTGCAAAGGGATATGATCTAACCTTTTACAAAGAAAGTCTCATGGGATATCCTATACATATTGTTCTTTTTCAATGTATGAGGAAACCAGTTTTCCACTTTTTAACTTTGCCTATCATTTTTGGTGATGATAAATGGTTGTAGAAGTTGCACCTAGTTCTGCGTAGTCTCTAACAATATTTCGGGAATTTTGTTCAGCTGTCGCTCGTAGTACTTTATTGTCCACAATTGTCTCCGACCTGCTCTGGTCATCCTTTGTGAGTCTTCCGTCACCAGATTTGAACTTAACGTACCATTGTCGAATGATATGTTCGTTTATTGAGCAGTCTCTAAATGCGGCATTAATTTTTCGGCAGCTGCTTTAGCATTATGATCACTCTTTCACTCATACAAAGATAATGCTTGAAAATTTCAAGAATTCCTCCTATGATTAACCATATAAAATTATTGAAAAATTACTATATTTTTAATTAAGATATTACAAATGAGATAGATCAAGGTTATAGCTTTAAACTGATATATAATATATGAATATATCAAAAAAGTCTTATTTAAAAAAAAATCTCAAATGCACACTGGTGGAAATCGGACATGTTACAACCTAATATATGAAAATCACAAATTATGAAATAATTTTTTTTTACTGTAAATAATCATTTGAACTTTTCATATTATATAAAATGTCTTATACCTGAAAAAACACTAAGAAGCATTGATCAAGTTTTAATATTTTCTTTTCACACTCAAGGTAAAAACAACTTGTGAGCCGACAAAAGTATAACACAAGGCTTACAAACGAAAGTCAATACTCAATCAATAGTGGTAGGAAATTTCAAAAGGAAGCCCAAATGGGAATCAAAAGGGAAAAGAAATGAGAATGGATGCAAATATAATAAATACAGAATAAAGTATACAAAATTGCTCACATGCAAATAAACGGAGACATTTAGTAATAAAAATTATATAATGGGGAAAATTAGGAAACATAATAAGATTTTCAAAATACAAACACATAAAGCATACACACATTATACATATTCATATACATACACATATACAAACAATTGTCTATCTATCTATATATGTGTGTTTGTGTAATAATTCTCTCTAGTATCCTTTTCAGTAAATTTTAATTCTTTGGATCAGTTCTTCGGGACTAAGGCGTTAAATTATTTTAACTTGTCTGCCCGCATGATCGGGATTTTAATCGTAATAGAATAGTAAGATTGTGTCAATCGTGGCTTCTGTTAGAAGGAGTCACCCGACCTTCACAACCCAATATAAAAGTGAGTCTTTGTTCCTCGCTCTCTTAGTCTGTTTATTTGGATCATGTATTAGTTACAGACTGGGAAGCCAGTCCTAAGACCCTAAGGACAACGTATATTTCAGTTATAAGACCGGTTATGGAATATGCCTCTTCCATCTGGGCGCATGCATCTAAGACTACACTAGAGAAATTAGAAAGTGTTCCGGCAAGAGCTGCAAAAGTTATTGTTGGGACAGTGTCCTCTACTAACAACTTAAAGGTCGTAAAAGAGTGTGGCCTTGATAGAGAAGAAGAGAAGAAGATATAACTTGATCAAATTAACTAACTAGTCTAGAAGTCGTGTACCAACACATATTGCTAGGAGAACCTTTGAAATTATAGTAGTAACACAAGATTAAAAAGATCTTCCCTAATGCAATTTGACAGTTAAATTATACTACCCCTTGGCCTTGAACACAAAAAGAATTCTATTTATGTATCAGGAACCTCTTTTTTGGGGGGGGGGGGTCCTAAGAACACCGCAATTATAACAAGTTTATTAGAGCTATGTACTAAGAGTGAGCCTACTGGTAGCATCAAGGCAAAAGGGCTCAAGCTATTGATAAACATCCAAAAGATAATTTTATGTTTGCCTACACAGACGATTCTTCTGATGAATGGAGGTTCGGGGGTATTTATGACCATTCCAGGTGATGCAAACTACTAAAGAGTAATCGGTGCTGGTGCCATTGCCTCTTGCTCCACTTTTGAACTTTGGATAATAATTGACGCTCTTGATCTATATTAGACTCTCCTTTTTCTAGAACAGGCTAACGGTCTCGTCATTTTCTGTGACTCAAAAGCAGCCCTCCAGGCAATTCTAGATAAAGGTTCATGGATTACTGAAGAGATTTGCTCTCGCCTGCTTAGATTACAGGAGATGGATAAAGTTTGCTTCCTCCAATGTTTATCTGCACATGTTGACATTACAGGCAATGAAAATGCGGATAGACTGGTGAAAGAAGCTAGAAATCTTAATAATGACAACTTTTTCAACATTACTTTATTAGACGCAAATGCTGTCAAAAATTTCAAATTGAGATATAAGTCAATTCCTGTAAAGCATCAAATCTCTAACATAAGTGGACACCGCCTTATAACAAAGGCTATTGCTAGACTAAGAACAGATCATCATAGAGGAATGAATTTGATAGGGATAGAAGAAGAACATATAAGACTTGTGATAACTGTTTAGATAGAGAGCTAACACTTGCTCATATTTTTGACTGTCCAGCAATTTTTGCTGCTCTACAAGATATAGGAGTACTTTTTCTGGTAAAAACAATTTGACTTCTATGCGGATAATATTGCACAGATTGCTAAAACAGTCATCTGGGCCCATTGTACTGTCTTATTTGTCACGTCGTGTATACAACATCATCATCATCATCAGTTGTTAGCCTTTAAACGTCTTCGAAAAGAAAGAATAAAATATATTAAAGAAGTAATTTAAATAGAGAAAGTATATTGCAAAGAATTTTAGGGAAAAGTATGCCTTATCCCGTAATAAACAAATTGTGCAATAGAAATAAAAATTTCATTTAAATAAGTACAGAATAAAATGAAAAATACTCTTGACCCATTGCAATTCGAAATTAATTTCAATGTGCAGCAAACAGGGAATTGTAAACAAAGAATCAAATTAAGAACTTGATCATCGAACATTAAATCATTACAATAAATAAATAGAAAGTAAATGAACTTTGGGATCAACTTTCAAAGGAACTGCAATTAAAACAGAACAAATATAATTATTTTAAAAAGTAAATTAGTAATCTTACTATGTTAATTACTTTTTACAGAAGAATTCCACGAAGAAAAAGTCATTAATGACTGAACTAAAAAACTCGTTTGCGTTTAATATTTTCAAAAATTTAGAATTTTAACTCTCTGCAAACAGAAGTGGAGCTTTTTTTTCTCTGGAGAACTTAATTTTATTTGGTAACTGAATAGATAATAATTAGTATTCTATTACTTTTAAATAGAATCGCCAAACATTATTTTATTTACATTAAAACTGTAGAATGTGAATAAATAAAAATAAACGTAGCCTTTTTATAATTAAAGAGAAATGAATTTTATTTTATAATTTAGTTATGCAAGAATAGTTCAGTATTATAGCCTTTATAATAATACAGTTTAGTATTCTATAAATGTTTACCTTGAATTCAGCAATAATGAATTATTTTCAAGGATCAAAAATTACGCTTAATTTGTGGAGCGTACAAATAATTCTCACAGTTCCAAATCCTGTTACACACAATTAAAAACGATTATAGATAAATTTAAGGAAAAAATGAATTTGTTTTTGAAAATTGTTTGTTTCTAGCAGTGCGCTAAAATATGTGAATTCATTCATTCGATTATTGCATTTTCTTTTAAGCCTTGAAATTCAGTAATTTCTAAGAATTCAATAGAAATTCTTTGAAATTTCTTAACAGTTGCTCATATAATATTGCCCAAATATTTTATGTAGCAATTTAAAAAAATTTTGGAAAGTTATTATTTTTTTTTGTTAAATATAAATAAATTATAATAGTTTGTCAAATATTGTGTGCTTTAGTGTGTTGAATATTGATTTAATTTAAACAATAAGTAACTGAAATTTCTTAACATAAAACAGAAAAATATCGTTATTTTTAAATTTTTTATTTATTCTTATTATAATTTCTTATTTTCTTGATTAAATTTAAAATGTAGTTTACTTAGAATTAAATGGTGAAGGAGTTTAAAAGATATAAATTAATCACACACCCTTTTATTTATGATGTCCTTTGTAGACATTACTTTCTCTGCGTCAATTTTGAAGTTGTTTCTCCTTGACTTATAGTTTTCTAACGCTTTGTTACATAAGTAGAAGAAAGCTACTTCATTACGTAGGTGGCACATGTTGTACACCAGTTAATTTTGATTTATGTCGTCATCTTTAATTATATTTTTCAATAAAGAAATCGTATGTGCATAATTAACCAAAAACATATTTATTTGAATTTTGATTTTTTTAAATTTATGAAATAATACATATTATGTGGGATTTAACGAAACTTCTGTGACAAGTTTATGTTTTATAAATTCTTTATTCGGACATATCATGTTGATTTTTTTGTCATAGCAATGTACACAAGTACAATCATGTTGTTTCATGTTATACGTAACAAAACTTTTGTTTCATATTATTGCAGTATGAGCAAATTAACATTGCATTGCTGTTTTTACCATTACCATTAAGAAGTTGCGCCAGTTTTTTCATCGGTAATCCAACAGATGGATAGAGAAGTAACTGAATGAAGGTTAGATCGGAAGCAGATGTTAGTCATGTGAGTTTATGATAGTTTTCAAAAGGTTTTCCAAGGATTGGAATCTTTTTGTGCACCAACCATGTAAGAATCACACAATAAAGTAACTTTAGAATTAGTATCAATGAACCTTGTAACTTTGAACCACATTCAATTCACGAGGATGAGATTTGAATTGACCCTCTACTCTATAAGCTTCCACGGCAAGCCAGCATTAGGACTTTGAGCTTTGATTGATGTATATAACGTAAATTCGCTTTTCTACGCTGCTATTTTCAGTAACATCGGAATTTGAACTTAATCCTTTAATTGCCAATTAAATGTTACACGATTTTCTCTCGAGTGTCACCATTTCTCAAATATGTGCGCGTATGTGGTGCATTGGGTGGGGGAAGTAAAGAAAATGCCCAAATAAACAATTTTTTCTCTAAAATAAGAAAATCCTTCGAAAACACTGTCACTGTTTGTTGCATTCCAAACCCTTCGAAAGTTTTACTGGTAGCAGCGCAAAGAAAAATCGTATTTCGGAAAGACATATATATACATCCAAAGCACTAAACGCACTTGTTAAGCGAGACATATATATACGCCCAGATCACTCAATGCACTTGTTGAGCGCGACGTATATATACGCCCAGAGCACTCAACGCATCTGTTGAGAGTGACGTATATATACGTCCAGAGCACTCAACGCATCTGTTGAGCGAGACGTATATCTACGCCTGGAACATTAAACGGATTAAGACTCAACAGAAAAAACGCCAGCTTATGATCACTCATTTCCCATGACCATCTTACACAATAGTTTATTTCAACGGTTCTTAAACTTTAGATCGCCGCGGCCTCCCGTTACGCATCAGCGTGACATCGCGGCCTCTCAAGATTTTGAATATCCCTCCCCGAATTAATATGTGTGGTAAAAATGCAAGTTCTATTTTCATTAGGACTATCTAGTTTAGTATGGCACATCTTTCAATTTTTCCACGAGGTCTTTCAGAGTGTGTAAAAGAGAAAATCTCAACTTACATGAGAGTCCGCTGACCTCCCAGTAAGGCGCTGTGGACCTCAAGGGGTCAGCGCACCATAGTTCAAGTTATTTCATCTTAAAAAGAAAAATTATATTCGTTTATAGCAAGAAAGTTTTGATTAGATTGAAAGTTAGAAAAGATTGGCACTTCAGAAGTATGTTAAAATATTTTTGAATTAAAATTCGTTTCAGGTTAATTTTATGTCTACAGTTGATAAATCTGAAAATATGTTTACAAAACAGTTGAAGTTATTATTTTCATCTTTTGAGCAATCTTGTGCATTAGAACACAAAAAATTTGTATTGTAGAAAATTGTTTCTTTAATTTATAAACTAAAACGGTGCCTGACTTAACACTAATTGTAAGTTTTATACAAGAATTTAAAAAGAGTATTCTCTTCTTGTTTTTTCAGAATTACTACTAAAAAAAGGGCATTTTATACAAACAAAAAATCATAAAATAGCATTAAATATTCAAGAAATAAAATCAAACTGAAAACTTGAAGTAGAAACATTAGACACAATAGTTGCTAAATATTTAACTGAGGCAATTTAGATTTAAATCAATTTAATCGTATTTTAATAAAGCTGCATAAAAATGTTATGAGTAAAACATTCTTTAGAAATAGTTTAATAATAGAAACAAATATCATTCACCATGCAGTTAGCTCTTATTTTAAAAAATATTTAAAACATACAGAAGGTCATACGCACTTTATGAAAATGATTGTGAAACTTATTTTCTCTTTTGCATTTTGAGATAAAACTTTGGCAACCTCAAAATAATAGTTTGCTAATGTATTCATTTTATTGGAATAAAAAAGATTTATTTTGATAATGGCTCCTAAAATTGATACACGGCTGGAAGGTTACGTAACTGCGTTTTCCGAGAAGAAATTTTCGTATCAACAAATTATAAAACGGTGTAAAATTCTCGGTTATTACATTTCAATCAAAGGTACTTATGATATATTAAATTTGAAAGGGAAAATCTCGTTTAACTGGTAGTAAAAATTAAAATATGACCACGAAACCTCATATTGGAACTCAGACAATTATCAAGAAAGTGATTCTTAAAGAAAATCTGCCGACTCAAAAATTCATCGCATTGAAACTGTTAATGTTTTTCGGAATAGTAAATTAAAATCATTCATAAAGATTTAAAGTTAAAAAAAATGTTTAAACCTTAAATTCATCTGTTTTTGCCAAAACATATTGCTGAAAGAAAAATAAATTGTAGAAAACTGTAGGAAAAACACCTATGTTAAAGTTTGAAACTTTGTGACAACACTCGATGAGGCATGGGCATATTTAAGTGACAAAAATATAAGAATATCAATTTTTTATTACTCAACTGACGGGAATGATTATACTGTATAGCTTCGTCAGTGTACAAAAAAATACCCAAACGTGATAGTTGCAAGATTTTGCTAAAATGGCAAATAAAAAATAAAAAATGTCTCAAGTAAAGCCAAAACTAATTCACTCTACTATTAGCAAAATATTTTTGAATAAATTTGTGAATATAGAAAACTCCAACCTTATATGGAAAGGACATTGATAAAGTTGAGCTACGTATGGTCAAAGCCTCTAGTCTCACTTCTAAACCCACTACTGCTCATTTAGCAAAGAAGAAAAATCAAAAACTGAAATAAAGGGTATATCATTTTATGAACAACCTTTAAAATCACCTAACGCTTCTCCAATGGTTTTTTTGTGATTTCTCTTTATTAAAACGAGCCTTAGGAAAACGGATGAAGAGAAATGGTGTAAAATTGTGGCATGACAGTACAAATAAAAATTTTACTTTCAAAGAAAGTTCCAGCCAAGAATTATGGATATCAGGTAAAATCAAATCTTCCCCAAAACTAAGGCATTTATAGATAAAAATTAAGTATCAATATCGTTTCCATAAAGCGCGAATGTCCTGCAAAACACTGACATAATTTAAAGGTTTTTCCTCCCGAAACTTACAAAAAATTCTATGTCTAAAAGCAAAAGCTTAACATTATGAAGTTATCAAAGATGAATAAGTTCCCGAAATCTATTCTGATGAAATAATTTAATATTTTAAAAATAAGTTTTATAAATATCAGAAAGCAAAAAAGATAAGAAATGAATGCGGAGTGACTTCAAGAACTCTGGAAATAGATTCTGTCCTCGATTGCATTTATTCGAACTTCTGTCAAGCAGGCAGAAATGCATTTAGGAAATTTATTTTTCAGGAAAGCCAACAAAACAAATCTCAAAATGAGTAAAGAAACTTACAAATGTCAATGAAAATCTTCGAATAAGAGTTTTCTTTCTTCAAAAAGTATTTTTCTGCCGGGCATATTAAGAGGAATTGAATAAGTAATGGAGAAAAATACCTCCGATTCAGCTGAAAAGTTCTCTCTTTCGTGGTCAGAAAGTAAAACAAAAAGCACACAGAAGAGAATAACTTAAAGAAAATCAATACATATATCCAGGCTTCCAACGACGTGGTTTCCAAGAATAAGTTTCTTCGTTTGTTTTCATAAGGAATCTCAAAAATAAATACGCTACTTCTTTGACTTTACTATTACATTCTTTCAAATTAATGTAGAATAATGACTTTTTAAAGAAAACTTTATTTATTTATTTTTTTGTTAAAGTTGATGAATAAACATACATACAATAATAAAAGGAAGAGTTTGTCTCCGTAAAATAAGTAATGAAAGTCCTAGAACCGGGGTGGCCAACCAGAGGCACGTGTGCCACAATGTGGCAAGGTGGAGTTGTGACAGTGGCACGTGAAAACTTACTGAAAAATTTTAAAAATTTTAAAAAGTGTAACCATTGTTTAAAATTAAAAAAATTTGAAAAGATAAACTACCATTTCTTAAAATTTTATTGAAGTGGAATTGTCTCAGAAAATCTCAAAATTTGCAACAAAATATGTTAGTCAATAAATGTGTTTTCTGTTACGAATATATAATAAAATAAATATCCATCAAAACTAAGCTGATGTGCACCTATAACAATCTATTTTTGTTAGAAAATCTGCAAGAGCTAATCTTAATATAGATGTCTTGTTAAGGAAACAAATTAGTAGTTCAAAAGCCACAGTAATTAAGTACTGGTCGTTTAATAATTATTTTGAATTAAATTATTCAAGTTGCTCATTTTTATTTTATAAAACTAACCTAAATGATTGAACTTGTAAAAAGTGTATTAACCATGAAACCTAAGTTTGTAATTTCGACATATTTATTGTATTATTTTTAAATTTTGACAACATAAAAAAATGTGCTATTTGCATAAAAATCAAATAATAAACATATAAGTAAATTTTTTTCACTTTTCCATATTTGTTTGTTGGAAAAGTTGGAAGCGGCATGTATAGTTATTTTTTATCAAAAAGTGGCACTCCTCCCAAAAAGTTTGGCCACACCTGATCTAGACACACGAAATTTGATACGCTAAATTTAAGGGTAATAATAGCTTAAAATAACTTTTTTTTAAAAAATAATTTCTATATTTTTTTCTAAAAAAATCAATATTGGAGAAGCTTTAGTATGCATTGTGTGTGACTGAATTATTGCAGAAATGTTATAGGCATACTTTCCTATCTAAGAGCTCCACACCTTTTATTATGAAAGATGACTAATGTTTAAAGCTTATTATGAATAACCTTCTTTTAAATATATATTAATAAACGTTCGATACACATCGTGGCCCGGTTCTTGAGTGAATTCACAGAATTACGATTCTTAACTATTTCAGAGATTCCCGTGCTTTTAAAAAAATTAATTTTGTTTGTTATGCTTATAAAAATAAACAATCTTTTAATAAATATGTATTAATAAATGTTCGGCGATTTTTTAAAAAATAGCACAGAAAAGTGTCATTTTCCAACTTTTTATTTTTAAATTATTCCATCATATGGTACAGTATTCATGTAAAACGGAATGGATTTTTTGCATAATATTGAAAGTTATTGCTTATTTTAGAATTGTAAGATATGTATAGTTTTTTAATTAATATTAGGAAATATAATCCCTCCTTCTGGTATTAATCTGTTTGTATATGAATGCCTATTTTTGAACAAAATGAGTAATTTTACAGGATTTGTAATTAATTTTCCTTTAATATAGTTATACAATATCTATTTCGTTATAAAAATTTAAAAAATGGTATTAATTTAAATTTGCGTTACCTCCAGAAAGCCACAAAAATGTGTATTCAATAAGTGCTATCACACATAAGTGAAATAATTACTACGTAATAATTACTCCTAAATAGTTAAATTAAAATGAATTCTCAAAACATTTATATTTAAATTTAAAATATTTATAAAGAAGATCGAGAGCTTACCCGACTGTGCTTATTGCTTATAAGCCCAAGCTAACTTATAGCTTACTTATAGCTTATAAGCCACCATAACAGAACAAACCAAAATGTACTAAAAATGTATATGCAAATGACTCTTTATTGAAAATGTTTACGAATAACAAATTTTTAATACTTTTAATTTGCATGATTATTATAATGAACTTTATAAAATATTTCTCATATAGAACCCGATTTTTGAACGAATATTTCCATAGTTAAAACGTAAAAATTATTTCGTGTTTCTTCATTGATAATTAAAAATCAAACAATATCTTTCATAATTTTCGGTACCAAATATCATTCTTTTTTATTTCTAACTTGAGGTTTAGTTGCCAATATGCAGCCCATTAGAAAAAAAGTATATATATACATAATTTCTTTTTCTCTCTCTCTCTCTATTTAATATGTGTATCTTTGTTTTACAAACAAATAATATAAAAAAGTCAACTCCTACTTTGAATAGATGAATAGAAAGTATTTTATTAATTATTGAAAATTCTAACATCATATATATATAGGGAGAGAGTGAGTTAAAAGTAGGATTTGAATAAAAGAGCATGATTTGTCTGCATTGTTGTAATAATGCACACCCGGTTTGGCTAGTGTATCTGAAAAACCGGTTTTCGAAGCCACCGTTTTCGAAAACTGGTTTTAGCGTCAATAACCGGCGATTAATTTCATTAATTAACCAGTAATTAATGAATTTTTATTTTAAACAAAATAATTAACATCAAGTGTCAACCACTACAAGTTTTAAAAAATTTATTTGAACTTGATTGGATGAATAGAAAGTATTTTAAAGTATTGAAAATTTGAACAATATGCAAATATATATATAGGGAGAGAGTGAACTAATAGTAGGAATTGAAAAATAAAGACGTTTGTTCAATATGAAGAAATTATAACAATATTTATTCTTAAGGGAACCGGGACTTTAGCGATGAAGCAAAACAAGCAAAATTTCGATTTTCGATGGAACATTATTTTCAAAAACAGACTCCATAAACAAAAAAATTGTGTCACATAATCTACATACTCTTCTTAATATACTATAACATAAAACTTTTAAATGAGTACAATATTTTTAGAAATATAAGGATTTGAAAAAGTACACTTTAAAAGATTCTTTCGTATACATGGTGTTGATTAGGTACCTGTAGTTCTCCTTTTATAACATATAAAACAACAAATCATGCTATTTTCGTTACAAAATTGTACCTTTATTTTAATTCTCTATTTGTTGTTTTTATATTTGATTGCTTAGATTTTTTTTTTAAATTTGAATCTCAATTTTTTAAAATTTTGACAAAAATGATAATTTTTTTTAGAAAATTGGCAGTAAAAATAAAAATACTAATATTTCTGGAATTAAATTAGTAGATCATAAATATATTATTACTATGCAAAAGCTCATACCAAATTTCACTAAAATATAATCGATAGATTTTTCTACAGATGTACCTAAAAATTAGAAAAACACATTTTGAGTGATATCAAAAAAACTAAATAAAATGGTACAGCTTACTAAAATTTGATATTTAAGATATTCTAGATTTGTATTCATCTTACATGAACACTTCTAAAGCATCCTTCTTCCTTTTATTTTGTCTTTCAATAGTCTTGGCCTCTTTGCTGGCTTTTTAAACTGTCATCTCGGCTTCACAAATTCTAACTTTGTCAATGTTTCGAAGGCCTTCACAAGTGTTTATCCCAAGATTTATTTTTAGTGCTCTTAATAATTTTGTTCCTGCGTGTGCATCTTCATTAAAGCATATCACTGCGTCCATTACACTAATTTGAATTTTTTTTTTTTGTGCTCACAATTGTGCTTTTTGGAACTTGATGCCATACACAGTTATTTAAGTTTTCATTTGGATTTTGGGTACGATCATGCAAACATTTTAGTAAAAGTTCTTTTGCAGATAAGTCTCTGAATACATGTTTAAGAAATTGTGTATATGTTTGTAATGTTTTTAATCTTGACAAGAACTGGTTCTGTGAGGGACTGTTTGTAGATATACTTTTCTCCAGATACAAAGACATTTGTTGTAACCGCTATAGCTGTTGTTTACATTTTAAAACTGCAATTATTCGGGTATTAAGATTTAAACCTATATATGTTACACATTTTTGGTATCAGCATTAAATTTACTATTTTTTAAGATAAAAATCAAAAAATCAATTTTCCGAAGGTGAATATCGTCCCGGTTCCCATAAGGAACATTGAGTTGAGATTACAATTTATAATATATAAATAATGTATACTACGAGTCATTCTTTGAAACCAGAAGAAAAATACCGAAACTTTATTTTAATTTCTATAAACCTCATAATTCTTGAATTTATGCCTTAGAAAATCCAAACTCTGAGTTTAAATATTTAAAGACCATCTTTTTTATTCCGAAGTACGTATATCTATACTTTGATTTTATTCTTTATTATTTATGTTTAACAAATCTATAATTTTTTTAGAATTTTTATTCCTTATTTAAAAACTTTTTCGATTAGAAAAAAACTAAAAATATTAACTTATAAACGGTAACGAAATGCAATTCAAGATTAAGAGTAAAGTTTTAAAAACGTTATGGGAAATTATTTGTACAATGGAAAGGTTAAAACATTTTAGAAACGTAAAATAATATTTATTTCGCTTATCTTAAGCCGACATTTTTTATTTTATTTCAAATAGTTTCCTATAATAACTAAGAACCACTTTCTAAGCAAAATAAATTTCATAATTTTTTTATATGCAATTAATATAATGTGAGCTAAGACGTAATCAATGTAAAATGATGCAGTAATTACTATTTAAATTAAATTAAAACAACTCTATAAATAATCTTTTATAATCATTAAATTCATTATTTAAATCATTAAATTAATTACTTATTAATTTAATTATTGTTCTCTCTCACTCTCTGTCTATCTCATAAAATTTACCAACATGCATTCCATTAAATTTAGACTATCTTACTAATATTTTATAGTTCCACTGTATTATAATAAGAACAGTTGACTTTATTTTCCAAAGCAAGAAATATTTTTGCGTTTTTGAACTACATAAAGGGTAGGATTTTTCTTAATTTCATTCAAGATTAGCCTTTTAACTGCTGTAATTTGTTTAATGATTTCATGAATTTATGGACAGTTAGAATTTCTTTTTTCCCCCAAATAATGTAACACATATACATTTATATAAAAAACGATTACAAAAAACTTTTCATGCAACTTTAAAAGAATAGAAAGATAAATGAAATTTGACAAATTAGTTTCATTTTTTATTTGAAAATATTATTTTCTCATTAATCCCTTAAGTGTCACCGGCTTATATATTATTCTTGCTCAACCGGGATGTTATGTTCCTCGGACGTAACTATCCGTCCTTACAATATACGATTCTTCTTACGCTGCTATCAGTAAAACTATTTCGAAGGCTTTGGTATGCAATAAAATGGCTCTGACAGTGTTTGCAAAGGATTTACTTGTTTCAAAGAAAAATTTACTTCTTTCTGAATTTTTTTTCTACCTAATACTCCATATACGCGCACCAATGTGAAAAACTGGGGAGCTGGTCACGTGACTTTTAATCGGCAGTAAAGGGGTTAAAAGTTCGGAATTTGCTTTTTCCCCTTAAATTCTGAAGTTTGAGGAACATTATTTATTTATACGAAGGTTTAATTATACTCGCCTGAAGAATCGATCTTTGAAAATACACCTAACGTAAGTTCCCAAGGAAAATTTTAAAATCATTTCCATTTGCTTAGAAAACTATAAAAAACAAGCATTCGAAAAATTTCATTTCGTCTTTTGATTGCCAGAAAAAGAAATAGAAGGGGAAAACTTTCTAACGCCAGTGAATAACTATATTTGCAGCATGAACAAATTTAAAAGTTTTGAATGAATTTTCGGCTTACAGTTCGAGTAAAATATTCTGACTTTTACAATTTATTTTTAACATGAGTCATACTTTTATGTTTCGTGTTAACTCTTCTAAAAGTTGATTTATTTTAAAATCTATTACTTTTTTTGGAAAAAAAGAAATCCAGGGCAATGAAATTTTATTTACAGAGTGTAGATGCGAGATTTATTTTACCTTAGAAGATATTTAAGAAATCGTAAAAAAATCCTGAATTCAAATAAAATGTTTTGAATTTATCCTAGTATAAGAAAATATCACTGATTTTGATACTACAATGAACTCAGATTCTATCAACTTTCTGAATGAAACTTAATTTCCTTATGTTCTTAGTTATTTTTTATTTTTATTGGTGTTGTAAATAATTAGCATGAAGACGTGATCTTATAAATTACAAGAGGGCACTGCTGCATGAAGGAATTGGTTTTTTTCTTTTGAGTGAGTAAAACGTTTGACTTACAGAAAAATGAAGAAACAGGGAGAGGAGAACAAAATGTTATAAGAAGGTTCATAAGATTCTACGTCGAATATAAAAGTATATAATCTTGTGTGTTGACAAAATCAATAATAATTTTTTCCCGATGAACAAGATTCATGTTTTCAATTAGAACGACAAAAGATTGTAAGTATCGTTTTAGTAATTTTTTACAGCTTTGTAATTTGTGAGAATATAACTCCAAATATACTCCAACTTAAGGCTTTTAATTTGGATTATAATCCTGAAAATCAATAATTTCGAGTACAAGTATTGAATTTAAATTTAATCAAGATGTATTGGAAAGGACGCAGTGTGTTGCTAACGGGTATGTCCGTGTTTGTAGAGAGGAACCCAGTACAGCCACAGGCACCAATGCTTTGCCATGAGACAAAAAGTACACAAAGAGACTCTGCGATTTAATGATGAATTGTTGAACTATGCAATGAAACATCTATAGAAGTGCTTCAGCGTTCTGCCAACTTTCGTGAAGAAATTATAAGAGTTGCCCAATTGAAAAGTAGACAAGTTCAATAAAAAGAAGGATTTTACTGGAAAACAAAAGAAGCACTTCCGGGGGGGGGGGAGTTGTAACACAGGTCCCATCATTTCGACAGTAGGTCTATGTCTCTCTCTGGAAATAACGTGGTTAAATCTTGAGGAATTTCTACCCAGCTTCCTTAACTTCCTCGTCCAAATAGAAACGTTATACTGTCTTAAGTGACCTAAAAGCCTAGAAGTCACAAGGCCACAACTCCGGAGTGTGTGTGTGGGGGGGGGCTAACATTTCCCAACAGATTTTTTAATTGCTTTAGTTTCATGGGAGACGTGTCATTCTCATGGAGGTTCGATGTCGTTTGTTGCCCTTCTTTAAAGTTTTTACACCAACTGTTCATAGACGTTCGACCAAAACAGTACTCGCCATAGACTTGCCACAATTCGCCAAAGGAGTTAACTCACCTCCTGTAATTAGAAACCATGCTACCGTACGTTGTTCCGATCTGGATGTCTCCTTAAGATTCCTTCACACTAAACAAATCCCAGTCTGTTATGATCAATCCAAATCACAGCGATTCTGATTGACCAAGATTCGCCTTCATACCACCAAGCAAATTGATACGACTCAACCTTTCTTCTATCTGTTGCTGTCGAAAATGGATGGTGCTTTAAATGTTTTAAAAGGTATCTGTACACCTTCGAAGAAAAGTTTTTGAAAAACTGTAATATTTGCTATTAAAATATTTTTTACTGATGAAACATAACTTAAAACTATGAAAAATACATTTAATATTTTACTTATAGCACAAAAAAAATTTAGAGAGAAAAACATAGTGAAAATTTTAATTAAATTCAGTGTTAGAATAACGCACATAACTCAAATGAAAACCAAAATATCACTTTTCTGTAAATTTGATGTTGATCATCATAACATTTTTTAGGGCTGGTACCATTTTCCTAATGATAATCAAATTATTACAATTTTTATCAAGGTTCGAGTAAAAGAACGTTGAAAAATCACTAAAAAATTATTACGAGACATGATATACACCTTAGTTACTAAAAAAATATCAACTCTATAATCATGGAAATGGTAGGGGTTCTTTAAATCTATAAAATAAATGTAATTGTAGAATTTAAACTAATTTGGTTCACAACTTTTTCTGATATTTACGTTGTCAGATGGCAATACGTTAAAAAATGCATTTTTAGATAAATCAGAAATAAACTTTAAACTGCAATTTTTAATATTAAACACAATAAGATATACTTAAAATGCCCCTGATTTATAAATAACACCCTCTTTACTCTCTAAAACATTGATTTTTTCCCCTGGTTGCTTTTAAACTTTTTCTACGTTGCTTTACATTTTGTGTTGAATGACGTGCTGCATCGTTAATTCTATTAACGTTAAGATATTTGTACAATTTTAAAGTAAAATAACCAGGAGTTATATCAAGTTTTTTTAAATGTCAACACAACCCTAGTACCCATCGTTAAATTGTATAACAGCATCCAATGCACCAGATTTTAAAGTTTTGAGGCACACGAAAACTTCTTTCGGTACTTTCTGCCATATAATGCCATTAAAACACTCGTTTGAGTTTTACGTTTTGCCATGCAGGCATTTAGTAAGTAGTTCTTTGGTACATAATTCTAAATATGTAGGCTTAATCATGTTTAACACTTCATTAGGTTTTTGGCCACAAGAGAGTGCTCGCTGGTAGTAGCACCAACTATCCTTTCCGATGGGACACTGTCCATACATGGGTTTCTTGGCACTTGATGAGCAATGAAACAGGGCCGCAATAACATTTTGTTGAAGACCGGAGAGGTTTCCAACATTGCTACGAACAGCAATCCCATAATAGTTTTGCAATCGGTCAATAAAAGAGTCGGTGAGTTTGCCTTTACCAGACAGATTTTTATTTTTCGACTTTAGTTTGCGCAATCTCGCACCTACTCTCTTTTGAACATGACCGATGCATTCATATTTTGTGACACTATCTTTACCATAAGTATCTTTGACACTGATAAAGCCCTTAGAATCCCCGTCACCATAATATTGTGCATATTTAAGGCCTCGCTTCACAATAGAACGTTGGAAGATTCTAGTTGCACCAACAGCTTCCATTTTTAACGCAGAACCTTGAAAATTGCTATGGCATACGTGATCTGCTGCAAAGTTTCCGATTCAATGTTTTTAGGCATTTTAGAAATCTTTTTGCTGATGGGGCAATATGACGACATTATTTCAATGTCCACTACTTTACCAGTGCCAACTGAGAAACCTGCGATACACCCATTCATGGAAGTGTAACCCCTACGCTGCCATGTTCCGTCAACTGAAACACCACATTCAACTATTTTATTTTTAGAAGGATGCAGCACTAACAGTTCAGAAACTGCTTTATGCATTGATAGTTCACTAACTTCTGAAATCACAGACATGAATTCGTCCTCATGATTAGTGTACGCAGTTTTACTGAGCATGGGTAAATTTAACGTACCACATAATTTAAACCCAGCAGAAAAACCTTTACCAATTTGTCTCATACCATAAGCAAATCTTATATTTACTTCAGAACAGTAGTTTAAAGTTTTCTTTGAACTAGAAAACCCTGTGTAAGAGTTACAATGTTTACACCTTATAACAAAATTTGAGCACAAACTATACCTTTAATCCTCAGAAAGCAGTAAGCTTTCTTCGAAAAATCTTGGGCAACAAAATTGTAATTCTATTATTCTGTTTCCAGTATTTCATGCTCATACTCTGCCATTTCTTCATCAAAAACAGCAGGCATTTTGATCTTTGAAGAACTGGCGTTGGTGGATATTGAGCTACAATATTTGGAATCTTTATTAGTAGATTCCTTCCCACGAAATTGTCGTTTTTTCTTGGGACTAATTCTACGTTTTAAATTTCCTATTTTAAATGAAAAAAATTAAAATTTTCAGCAATCAAAAAAGGTTTAACAGAAATTTCTTAAAGTGCTCGCAATCATAAGCAAATGTAAACAAACAATAACACACTCTCTTTTCCTGCCAGATTCTGGATAAAAATATTACTAAAAACCTGTTGCCAATTATATTTTTGAAGATTCTGAAAACTCAAATTCATATTTTAAAGTGTATAAATTTTCTACTATTGCATATTTAAACCATACTTTATAAAATAAAAATGTAAACAAAAATTTTTTTTCAACTTCTGGAATGTAGACTTGTACTTCCGGTTTCAAAAAGTAGCTACCGAGTAAAATTCAAATCCCCATAACTTAAGTTCTAAATTAGATAGAAACAAAATTTAAGCACCATTTTAAAGAAAAAAGTTCAAATTTTAAAATAAAATTAAAATTCAAAACTCAAAAATTTCGGCAAAAATGACGTTTTGAAGGTGTACGGATACTTTAAGATGATTAAGGTATCGAGCTATTAATTTCACAGCTATATTTGTATTCATTTACTTTCAAATTGGAATACATGAAACAAAAAATATAAGAACGGTTTTATTATTTTATTAATATTTTCCCTGTTAGTATCAAGTGTAATTATAGTGTGAAAAGGAGTAGCTAATTATTAAAATGTATTATAATTATATATATTAAAATGCAATTATTTTTACAAATAACATATTTAATGTTTTAAAATGGTCTTTCAAATGAACTGTAGTATACAACTACTATTTTTTTAATTGTAAATTTAAAAATGGTTTTACTCGGTTTTTTTAATACATTAATCAATTAAAAATTTTATTATGCCATTTACACTTTGTTTTATCTAACATACCACAAAATTTGTGATCTATGATGTAATAAAATGAAATATTTGTAAAAAGTAAATTATCAACACTATTGGTGTTTTATTTTAGCACATTCTTATAAATATTTAATTTTTCTCGCACAAAATTATGTAAATTCTTATAAAATTGATTTCTGTAGCTATTTCAAACATTCTTCAGAATGCTTTTGCATTAAAATATTACTAAGCAAAGAATAAATTTTTCACATTTCTAAAATTGAATAAAATAATGTATGCAAAACTAAATGTATCATTTACGCAACATTAGCAGAGATAATATGCAGCCTACACACTCGGTAGCAGAGATAGAGTTAGTTTACATAAAATGAAAAGGAATTGAAAATGAATAACAAAAAATAAGCGCCATCTATTGGCATAAACACAAACTCATGTTTACTCTAAATATAAAATCATTATATTTGATACATCTGAAATCAGTCTCTTAAATAGGAACTTAATACGATATAATCACTAATAAAATAAAAACCAATACAAATCAGCACTCTATTTGTTTAAGGTATCCGAACACGTTGAAAATGACCATATTCAGTCAAGTGAGATATTTTTGTTTTTTTATTTTATTGAATAGAATTATCTTTTGACTTCACGAAACATACTTTATTTTGTTTCTACACTACCTAGAGGCCAAGTTACAATCAATTTTTATAAATGTAGAAAAACCGGAAGTGGGTTTTTGATCTACCCGAAATGGGCATTTAAATTGCTCAAAATCTATCATGGCAAGTCTGATAACTCAAAATATTACGAATGTATTTCTGTAAAACTTTTTGAACCTGATATTTATGTTATTTTCTAGAGAATGTACTAAAATATTTCTTATTGTATGAATACTTTTTGAGTTATGGCTTGTTAATTTAATAATGGTCTCATAAAAAATGTAACATTTCTTATAAAATTTACTCAATAAACTCTAAAATTTTCAAATTTTAATAAAAAAATAAAATTTTAGTACATTTTCTAGATAAATGCATCTAATTTGTTTTAGTAATATTTTACTAATATATGTTTATTACTTTTTCTCTAATTGCTTTCAAGTTTTTCAAAAATATTGCTAAAATTTCACTTATACTTGTGATTTTTGTAAAATTCAGGAAAGTTATTTTAAATTTTGATAGTTTAATAGTAATATTTATTGGTATGGAGTCCTAAAAGAGCATTAATAATGTTTTAGTATGCTAATTTGTTAAAAAGTTAAAAAGTCCGAACGTGTTCGGATGCCTTAAATTCGCTTGTTCTTTAAGAAACTGCAAACTGCTATCGTGCCCGACTGTTGATGCATGATTGAAGAAAATCTAACCAGCTGAATCATTCGGGAACGACATTCATGATGGAGGTTTATTTGAGGTGGTAATTACGAAGCCGAATCTTGGTCAATTAGATTCGCTGTATTGTGGGTTGATTGCGACTGACTAGGATTCGTTTGGTGTGAAGGGAGCCTTATATGGCAAGACTTTACTTTCGATTAATTTTCTATGCCACAAAAAGGTTTCACAGTTAAACATAGCATGCGGTGTACATTTCAACCACTCTTCGCGTCCATGTCTACTTTTCCGTTTAGGCACGCTAGGCACAGTCTAGGGCGCCCAAAGATATGAGGGCGCAAAAAATGGAGGGCTAAAAAAGAAAAGAAAATTCTAATTACAGTGAACGCGCTTACCACCACCTGACGAATCACGAGAGAAACATTTATGTCCTTTAAAGAGAGACTGAAATAAGATCTACTATCGAAAGTGAAAAACTTAAAATCAGCTTGAATCAGCTTATCAAAAAAATTTATTACAGGGAAAACTAACTTAAATATTTTTACATTGTTCCGAGATTGGGATCACAGTTAGTCTTTTTTACAGTAAAGTTCAACTCATCTCAAACATCCACCTTATCTTGAGAATCACGTGAAGTCGACACCTTTTTATCGGTAAAATGAGCCAAAGTACTTCAGCTTTGCTGATCGACTCTAATTGAGGGTGCCACCGTACTGGGTTTCTCGCTGTATATCACTAGAGAGGCCTTTGAACGGTTCTCCCCCACAAATTCTCACGCCGTGCCTTTTAAAGCCTGGTTCTTCTTTTCGGCTCTCCTTTATCCGTTGTCCGTGGGCTCTTCAAAGCGTGGAAAACTTCCGACGCATAATGTGGACTGTCCTCCTCCAGACACGCTGTCGACTGGGATGCGTGAGAAACGGAAATTTCACACAGGCCGTGGAATAAGACCACTCTCGAATTCTAAGGAATCGGTCGTGGGAACAGAGGTCAGAATTCTTGACCACCCACTTAGGCCACTTTTTCCCAGCAATTAGGGAAAGGAAAAGCGGGCACATCACAATGGAGATTCAAAATTACGCGATCCATCACCAAAAACCCTCGTATTTCTTAAAAGTGCGACGTTCCTAAACATAGTCTAACTCCTCTCTCCTTGTTGAAGCACCTGGATTTTTCAGGAAGTGTTTACCATTGGCGGATAATCATAAAAATTCAATATCTTTCTTCGGTGCTCTATTCACAAGGTTAGATCAATAGTTCAGAAGGCAAAATTCAGCCCACGCTTACGTAAGTACTATGAAACTTTAATCCGTTGTATAAAACACCTTAATTTGCATTAACCACCGATTTCAGTTCTTTCGCTTGATTATTTCGAAGTGTGTTATGTATCGTGTATTTATTAACATTATTTTACAAAGAAAGAAAAATTATAATGTAACTAAATGAATCAAACCAATTTCGAAATTATTATGTTTTTAAAATTCCATACCAAATTTTTATTAATTTTCGTTTTAATGCCTTCTATAATTTAAATTAAAACACGAGAGGATAAAAATACTTTTTAAATGGAAATTAAATTACCGAAGAAAGTTAGTAAACTAATTGTGTTGACGTAGAATGCGTTCCGCAAAAGTGCCGTATAAACATGATTTGTAGTTTTTAACCATTTATTAATAAATGCTCAGTTATTCTTGCATTTTACAGTTAGCTATTTCTCCGTATGAAAAACTGCATAAAGATGATTCACTCTAAAATCTGTCTTCCTAACAATATTGGACAGAACATCACCATGAATAACAAAACGTGTCTCGGTGAATATTCCATGGACGTCATCTGGCAGTGAAGCCGACACAAAGGAGACATCCGGACACGAGGACGACTGGGAAGCAAACATTTTTCCGACGAGAAAGCTTTCCTGCAATACCGTCTGACAGTGGCAGCTGTTAAAGAAATGCCCAACAAATAAATGTTTGCGTTTGCTCAACAAAAGAACAAGTTGCTTATGTATTTCGCTCTCAGGATGATGACAATGATGGACGCGATTCCAAGACTCCTTTTTTTTGTTGTTGAGGTAAAAATAACCAGTTTAAAATTTAGGCTGTTCATGGATATTTTGATTCGTAAATATAACTGGGTATTTCAAGAAGAGAGATAGAGAGAGGTCCTATCGTGAATGCTTATTTTTATTTTGTTATAGCTTAAACTATTTTCCATTCAAATTCTGCTTAGTAAAATAAACTTTTGCTATTTCAAATGGAGGAATTTTCAACTTTTTCTGGAAGGGGCAATAAACATGATTCTGGTTTTGTTTATGTTTATTGTATATTTGATAGGAATGTTTCATTATATAATTAATGTATATATAATTTTAAATTACTATCAAAATATTTTTAAAAAGAAAAAAACAATTTTAAAGTTGTTTATATGTGTTATGGAATGCCGAAATAGATAATTCACAATGTAGCAAACATCATGAAGAATATCACTTAAGTATCTTGTAACTAGTCGTATCGGTTCAAAGCTAAAAACATTTTGAAATAAGAATTATAATAACAAATTTGATATGATGTATTAATTAAATTACAAAAGATTTTAAAAAAACTGGTTTTTTTTTCATTTTTAAAAAAGTTAAGATTAATTTTTAATAGAATTAATACCAAAGAATACATTATTTATACAGTCCTATGTTAAAATACATCGATGTTTTATAAACATTTGTCTTTTTTACACAAACATGTCAGTTTCACGAGACTATATTTATTTTTTTTTATTTATTTTTTTTATTTATCTATTTAGTTTATTTTTTTGCTAAATTTAATAATTTTATTGCATTTTAACTCCCCTTTTTAAGAAAAAGTATTGATTTTTAAAACTATTATATTTTTAAAAATAGGGCATTTTTTTACTAATTTATTTTATTGATCAAAATTTAATACTTCGGACCTCTTTATGCTGTTTTCTTATTAGCAATTTACGAAGAACTGATATTTTGAACTAAAATTGTATCAAATCGAATGAACTCCTTGTCGATTAACTAGTGCATGTAACCATCGAATTAACTAGTGCATGTAACCACTAATGGCTACATGCTATGTGCAGGACACTAATTTCCTTTGTAAACTCATGTAGGTACGTGGCTTATTTAGGTGCACAATCAGTGTAACCAGCACAGTAAACATTATAAGGTAGATTTTCTTTTTATTGGGATTGTATAAAATTACAAAAAATATTTACAAAAATTTGAAAAAAAAGGAAAATTTGAATTAAAAATACAAATGTTTGTGAAATTGCATGAAATGTCCCTCTTATCAAAAAGCTTTTCCACATGCGTTACATAAATGTATAGCAGTGATTTTCAAACTTTCAATATTTGCAACCCAACATTCAACCTTAATTTTTATCGCTCACCCTTCCATACAAAAACACAATGAATTTAATTCAATAATACTATACAACACGATTTTAACTTTTTAAGTACAACCGACGTATGTAAACGTCCCACTCAATCAAAGTAATAATTGCCCCGGCCGTATATATACGTTTTTCCGAAGTACGATTTTTTCTGTGCACTTCTATCCATAAAATTATTCTGAAGGCTATGGAATGCAATAAAAGGACCTTGACTGTGTGTCTGATGGCATTGGGAGCGAATGCGTTACTTTTAATTGGCAGTTAAGAGATTAATGCTAAACCGAACAAATTATAAATAAAGTGTTAATTTTTGTATATAACAAATAGTTACCATAGCTTACCAAGACCATAGGGTCACTGGTATTATTAAACTTGTTCTTAACTTACTTTTGTTAAATTAGTTAATTAAATACATTGTGTATTGATAATTTTTAT